>OX422216.1:393444324-393656824 GCA_949130495.1 Sambucus nigra
CCATTCCGGATCATCAGTGTACTCGAAATCACCATCCGAGTCACCTAATATAAATTTTCTATCTCATTCCCAACACGACTCCACACGCACGTCTTGAATGAGATACCGTCAAACCTATCAGTTTTACTCAATTACAACGTAATATAAATTAACACGCGTCCATCTACTTATAACATAAGTAAATATAATAACACATAGATATTAATCCAGTATTTTCTAATTAACATTTATTTAATTCACTTTGTTTCTCAAATTAATTAAATTACGAGCACACATGTAATTTAAAATATTCCCCAAAATACAGGGTGTTACATACTATCTCCTTATATGAAATGAGTCAAAAATATATCCTTATATAAAATGAATCAAAATTGTCTCCTTGTAGAAAATGAGTTAAAACTATCTCCTTATATAAAGTGACTCAAAAACTATCTCTTCATATAAAATGATTCAAAACAGATGAGTGTATTGTTACCTCATCAAATCCTCACACTCCCAAGTGGATTCCTCCTCATTGTGGCTGTTTTACTACACCTGTACTAACGGTATCTCCTTGAAATTCAAATTTTGAATTCATTGGTATAAAATACTCATCAGTTGCTCAGTGTATGACGCATCCGAGTCTAACTCAATCACAGCCAAATCAATATACCGATATGCAGTCTCAGGGTTTAAAAACGAACAAAGTAGAAAATCACGAAATATGGTATTCACCTGATCAATGTGGTTCGAAAGTGTTAGACGATACACAACCTTTCCCACCTTCTCAGTAATCATAAAAGACCCAATATAATGAGGGATGATTTTCCTCTCTTTTCGAACCTCACCCCCTTTAATATGGGAAAACTATAGTAAAATTAGCTGTCCCACCTACCAATCCATCGACTTCCCAACTATCTAGCCTTACCCAGGTTTAACTAAATATTGATGAACGACACAGTCTCCCATAAAGTGCCTCATAAGGGGCCATAGAATTGGACTTCTGAAAAATACTATTATATGCAAACTCAACTAATAGAAAATAGGTCTCCCAACTTCCCTTGAAGTCCATTACACATGCAAACAATAAATCTTCTAATGCCTGATTGACCATCTTGGTCTGACCATCATTTTGAGGATGGTAGGTTGTGCTAAGGTATAGCTGTAAGAACATAATTCTTAGTATATTCATTTGGTTTAATTGGATTAATTCCGGACAAAATAGATTAAGTCTAGACTAGTTATTTATGGAGTCTATTTAAAAGCCTTAGACATAGTTTAAGTCCAAGAATGTGCAATCAAATATTTCAAGAAGATTACATGTCAAGACGTGTTCTAGATGTTTAAGCTCACTCAGGTATGAATACTTGTGAGTAATTGGGTAATTTGTATTTTGATTAAATACTGGGTGATTTAATTGTTTGGGAATTAAAATCGTTTTATCGTTTTAAAAATTATTTTTGAGTTGCAAACAGTCTAAGAAAATTCGAGGATTAAATCAAAAAGAAAAATAATATTTTTTACTGTGTCTCGCTCGAACGAGATTGAGTTTCGTTCAAACGACATTGCATGTCGCGCGAACGAGATCTCATATCGCTCGAACGACCTTCCTCCTCGATTTTTGTGTTTTCATTTTCTTGTACTCTGTGTATCTCAGTTATAAATAAAATGTATCTACAAATGTTTCTGTAGGCAGGAAAAGGAAATTCTTCGGGGATATGTCGAGGGTGAGAGAGATAGTCTTCGGGGATTGATGGAGACTATGAAAAAGGAAATTCTGAAATTTGAAAAATGCTACGTGTTTACTTGAGTCAAGGATAGGTGAGCTTGAAGAAAAACTGAGAGATTCGAGTAAAGTTAAGTTTGATTTGGAGGCTAGGTCTAAAAAGTTAGACAAAATCTTAGGCACCGTCGAAATCAGAGATAATCGGAGAGGTATTGGCTTTAATAATCATGTCTCACCTGCTCCCCAAGTCAAAACCATCCAAATAAGAAAGTTACCTAGGAACTTTAGGAGAGATCCACCTAGGAACGTGAGGTATAATCGGCCTATAGGACACACTCCTCACCGTATCTACACTTGCACACATTACGATAGGAGAGGTCATCTCAGACGATTTTGCTACGACCATAAGAATGATCCTAGAAAGTCTAAATCCCTTCCGGTTCCCAATACCTCTTCTCTTCGGTTCACACCTACTTGGGTTAGGAAGTCGGATTTGGAAGCATTAGGCTTAAAGATTGGTGATTCTCGTATCATTGCTCGTGGTTCTCCTCATCTTTCCTCTTTCGATTGAGGTTGTTCATTGATTTGTCATATACTAGTATTTTCATCTTTCCTTATATTTGGCTAGTGTTATGGCATGTTTCTTATTTTTGTCATTTATTTGAGTCTTTTCGAAAAATACAAAAAGATTTTGCCTTTTATAAAAACTTTTGAAAATACAAAAAGATTTTTGATTTTTGAGTCGTGAGGTTACATGATTGATATATGGATATTAGTGTGCTTGATTCCCCCCTACTTTCATTTTTTATGGGGCTAGGATTTTTGGTCATTATTATTGATGCCTATAATGATCTTAACCTTTGCACTATGGGGTTGTTTCGATGTTGATATGCATTTTTTACTCGACTTTGCTTATATGCCATCCTTGCACACAAGCACGAGTTTATATGGATGTTTGACTTCTCTTGCATATTTGAATTTGGTGAGACGTTCTTATCTCAATTTTGTCATTTATGCGTAAGTAAACTTAAGGAGGAAGTGTGCTTGTAAGAACCGTTTTTCCATGAGAATTGGTATTGAAAATATGTTGGGTGTTCACGAGAAAGGGCTGCGAGAGTATATAATTGACTCGTCGTGAAAGCCACCGTTTAAAAGAGCCCAAAAGAAAATCAAGGCAATAAAAAGAAATCAATGCCATAATTGGGTCCAATAGGACTTTCTCTAAGTAGAGATTGATAGATATTTCTAAAGATCTTGAAAAACTCATATATTGAGGGAGTTTGGTTGGAAATTAAAGTAAACGGGTTTGCACCACAAATCCTATGTTGAAACATCGTAGCATGACGCTATTGTTTGTAGAATCGTCAACAATCCGAAATTGTATGCATGTTGATTAAGTTTAGTTCATCAAACTCACACTTTTTGTCACACATGGCTTTGATGAAGTTTGATGATTCCTTGCTATCAATAAGAACTCTTTGATCGATTCGACGTATTGAAATGATGGCTCAATTATTATAGTTCCCTCCCAATCAATCCTCTATCTTAATTGAGCACATTAGTACCTTGTTAACATGTAATTCCCATTTTTTTCCTTTTACACTGTTTTTCTATTTTTTTTTCTGTTTTGCAGTCTATTTTTGTGATCCAGGTATTATTTTGGGATAATTTTTTTACTGGGCAAATTCTGCAAGTTTTGGGGGTATTTCTGGAAATATTGATTTCTCGTTCGAACGACATCTCATGTCGCGCGAACACAACGTTCAAGCAACTTCCAAAATCTTTCGAGCAGCATCTTAATTCGTTCAAGCGACATCCTTAAGTCGTTCGAACGACTTAATGCGAGATTAGGTTTTCATTTAAGCAGTCGTTCTCTCTTCTCGCCTGTCGTTCTCATCAGCAGCTTCACGCGACAACAGCACCTACTCTCGTTTTTTCGCCATTTTCAGTAGATTAATATTCAATCCTCACCTCTGTCTCCTCTTTAACACTCCTATAGACTTCGTTAAGCTCCTAGAATCAACCATTGTTTCTCCTAAGGGGCTGTTCCAACGGGTGTTCAGACTTTTCTCGTCGGTTATACGGTTTTCCGATGTGTTACTTTTGATAAGTGGTTCTCCAGTGTTTTCAATTTCAACACTTCTCCTGCACTGTTTCTCCGGCATATTGTTCCCGTTTTTCGGTTGTTTTGAGGTAACAATGATATTTCTTAACTTGTTTTGAGAAATTTCTTATTTTTATTACTGATTTTGACTGTGATTGTGGCTGGTGTTCGCGGTGGTTCGGTTGGACGATTGTACGGAGATAGGTGCTTAGGTGTACGTGTGTCCGAGATGATATTTTTTTACTTCACACATTGCACATTCTGGTCATGCCTCCTAGATGCCATGGTGCCCCTACCGGGCGACTCGATGAGGAACCACCCTCTGCTCGAGCTCAGAGAGTTCAGGCTAGCAGGCCCCCATACTCTCCTGTAAGGTGGGCCACTCATGTTGAGTACGATCATTACTGCTCATTGGGTCTCCATATTCGGTCAGTTGTTTCCGAGAGGGTTTTTCGTTATACTGAGTTTCATGAGTTAGGTATTCCTCATTGGTTATCTTCTAGAGGTTAGGATTATATGTTCGAGGTTCGAGGGGATGTTTATCCGGATATTGTCCGGGAGTTTTTCTTCCGTGCTCTTCCCCACGTCGAGGGGATTTTTTCTTCTGTACATGGCGTTCCTATTCTCATCACTGCAGATCTCATTGCATCTATTCTGAACCTTCCTCGTGTCCCAGCCGCCGTGTTCCCTCGTTATACCGACGATGGACCGACTTATGATGATATTTTGTGGCACTGTTTCTGGGAGATTCCTCTACCAGGGTCTACGATGTATCATCGCCACCTTCATCCTGCCTTCCGTATACTCAATAGGTTTGTATCATCATCCATTTATCCTCGGATAGATCATACTCAGATTGGGTCAGACATTGTTTACTTTATGTACCATGTTTCTCAAGGGTTGCATATCGATCTTCTGAATGTCTTGCTTCGAGTCATATCTTCAGTCATTGTCCATGGTTCCATCCCTATCAATCCTTCTCTTCCATATGGGATTCTCATTTCCACCATTTGCACTTCTACTGGTGTCCCTGTTTTAGAGGGTGATCTGCGTCTCCCTACGTCTGGTATTATTAATCAGTCTACTTTCGCTCGTTCTGAGAGTCATTTGCCACAAGCAGCAAGAGCGGGAGATCCACCTCCAGAGGGAGTCTTCCCTAATGCTTATCCTTGTCAGGCCTCTGATCACACTGATCCGAGCATGTCTACTCCGCCACCACCACCCACTCCTGCACCTACACGTCCTATTGAGGAGGAGGTTTATTCTTTGCAGGCACAGGTAGCTGCCCAGTCCAGACTGTATGATTCTATCATGGCTAGATTTGATGATGAGGCTAATGCCCGTGATCGTGCTGAGTCCAGGATGACAGTATTTTTTAATGAGATGCGGCATAGAGAGCAGCGGAGAGGCGCCGGTTCATCATGCCTTGGTCATATTTCTACCACATACACTGATGATGATAATGATGATGATACCTTCGATGCCTAGTTGTATTTGAGACATCCATATTCCTGATGTATTTTGTATTCTCTCTGATATGATGTACTCTTTCGATCGGTTGTATAAATCTTTGTATTTATGACATGGATGTACTGTCTACTTTTGCAGTTTTAGTGATTCTCGCATTATTATTATGATTCTGCTATCCTACCCATTGTCATATTGCTATTGATTATCTAGATATGCTGATTCACTCTCATATGTTATTGATAGATCTGGTGTGTTTGTCCCATCTTTTGTCTATTCTAGACAAAAAGGGGGGGGGGGTATTTATTATGATTTTATATCTGTTTATTTCCTCCATACTTCACTTTGGGTATTTGGTTGTGTCTCGTGTGTGTAGGTACTGTTTTCAGAGATCCAGATATTCATTTATACATCACATACAGAGACAGATTCAGATGCCTACTGTTTATTCAGCCCCACTATGTCTTGTACTATTATATTTCTGTGTTTTTGGGATAGGACATGTACATGTAATTGGTTATGGCATATAAATCTGTTTAGTTTTGTCCCGGAATAGCCAAAGGGGGAGATTTGTAAGAACATAATTCTTAGTATATTCATTTGGTTTAATTGGCTTAATTACGGACAAAATAGATTAAGTCTAGACTAGTTTTTTCTAGAGTCTACTTAAAAGCCTTAGACATAGTTTAAGTCCAAGAATGTGCAATCAAAGATTTCAAGAAGATTACATGTCAAGACGTGTTCCAGATGTTTAAGATCACTCAGGTATGAATACTTGTGAGTAGTTGGGTAATTTGTATTTTGATTAAATACTGGATGATTTAATTGTTTGGGAATTAAAATCGTTTTATCATTTTAAAAATTATTTCTAAGTTGCAAACAGTCTAAGAAAATTCGAGAATTAAATCAAAAAGAAAAAAAAATATTTTTTACTGTGTCTCGCTCAAACGAGATTGAGTATCGTTCAAACGACATTGCATGTCGCACGAACAAGATCTCATCTCGCTCGAACGACCTGCCACCTCGATTTTCGTGTTTTCATTTTCTTGGACTCCGTGCAGCTCAGTTGTAAATAAAATGTATCTGCAAACGTTTCTGTAGGCAGAACAGTTTAGAAAAACTTATTCCCATACAAGTTTTTCATCTTTCGGTGTTTATTCAAGATCTTATTAGTCAATTCTAAAGTTAGTGATCTTGAACGCGTTTACCGGAAGACTATTCGTTCATCAACAACACCGTGTTGCACTTTGTGAGGAGAACTCTACAACCGAGAGCTGAGTGTTATTGTAGAAGGAGACCTTACGAAGTATCTTGTGAAGGAACCGTCTACTTCTTCACTACTACCCTCCTGGAAAGGGAAATTTCCAACCGAGACATCGAAACCGATACCTGCGGGTATTTCGTATGTCGCACTTATTTCATTGTAATTAGTGTAAGCCGTTTTCTTACAAATTATAGTGAAATAAAAAGGTTTTGCCCTTCGGGGATTTTTCCTGAAATTGTTTCTTTTACCGCATGTTTTATTCATCGAATGGATTTAATCACTTAGATGCATGTTAGGGTTTAAGAAGTTAAAATTGGTTTTAACTAAAAATTTGAACAAGGTTGTTTTTTTACCTAAAGTACACTAAAGGGCCGTTTCAATAGCTTAATTTCCATGGCCTACTAAAAACTCTCCCAAAAATGTTTCACAAATGTAGGGCGACGATTTGAAATGATCGATAATGGGACCCTGTGTAAACGAACATTCTTGGCTACATATAGATGTGCACACTGCTCAGTTAAATAATTGGTACAAATGGAAAAAATTATGGAACCTTCGTAAGGAGGTCAGCAATCACTTAAATGTAATCACATTGTTGAGGCGTCAAAGGTATCCCTATAATGAAATCCATTGAGATACTATCCCACTTCCACTAGAGAATAGGTAGAGATTGAAGCATACCAGATGACATATGATGGTCCACCTTCACCATACGATAAGTAGTGCATCTCGATACAAACTCAGCCATATCCTCATTCATACTATCCTACAAATACTATCACTTCATATCTTGGTACATTTTATCCCCACCTGGGTGTTTCGCATGAACCATGAGCCTCCTCCATAATGGTCCATCTAAACTCCTCGTCTAAGGTTAGCACTAACATACCCTTATAATGCAACCCGCTATTGAACTCCACAAAAAAGAAAGGTACATTCGTACTAAAAAGCTCCATCACCTCACCATGACACATCTTATCCCGTGACTGTGCTTGGATCCCACATACCAAGAACTATTTAGTCACTCGATGCATACTCATGAATGCCCTGCTAAACTCACAAATCATCTTCGATGAGCCCCACTCGATCTCTTGAAGGGATAAGAGACTACTATTGACTTATCGTTTCGATGCATCGACCACCACGTTAGCCTTTCCCAAATGATATCGAATAGTGAACGAATAATGCTTAATGAACTCAAACCATCTCCATTTCCTCATATTTAGATCTTTCTATGTAAATAAACAAAAATACAGAGTGGTCCGGTTATTTGGTCAATGTTAAAATCCATAAACAAGCCAAGTTGAATTTTAATACAATTTAATCTTTATTAATTGGTGAAACTAAGCATGAAAGATACTGAATCTAAATCTAACAAACTAATAATCACATGAGATATGAGTAAAAAAAACCTTTTCAGCGTTACTTCAACTAAGGTATTACAAATGACAAAGAAAAACTTACAAACATAAACACCACTAATTATCACAGTTTGGCCTCCTTCCTTGTTAATAACAAAAAGTAGTGCGAATCTATAAACGCCTCACAACAAGTTCCATTAAACCTCGGTATCTACCGATCAACCTTAGGAAACTCATGTCCTCTCGTCAACAGTGAAGAATGGACTCCAAGGATTTAAACAAGTAATGTGTTCTTCCGATTTGATAAAGTGATAAAAAAATACCCAAGGGGTTTGGATTTCAAAAAACTAAATTATTTTATTACAAAATAGGTTCAAAAAGTATTGCATTCGAGTGTAGATTCATACCTCTTAAATATGATGAAAAATCTACAACAGATATCTTGAAAAGATTGAGTTTGAAACAAACTAAAAAATAAATCCCCACTGGTTTGTTCAAATGAGTTACATCTCGTTCGAATAAAGAGACTATTCTCGTTGGAACAACTTCTAATGACTTATCTAATGAGAAACTAGAGCAAGACGAAAAAAATTCTCGTTTGAAGTTCATTAGAACCTGATCTAACTAGGTACATGGTCTCGTTTGAATGACATAGCCATTGTCATTCTAATGACCTGCCGATTTTTCTAAAAAGCATTTGCAAATAATTTTTTGGATTTAAATAAGTTTAAAAATAACCCTGAATATAAGTTAACACTAAATATACCTCAAATACGTTATCTTATGATTGTAGTGATGATATCAACTCTTCATTCTTCAATCGATGTGTTCGGTCACTAAGTTTTCTTCTATTGAAGCTTTTTGAGAATGTACATGATAATGTAGAAGGATAATGAAATAGGAAAAACTATAAACATGATGAGAAAATCATAAATTTTGATCTTACAGTAAATAGATACTGTTGACTCTTGTGATTGATGAAGAGTCAAAACTTCCCACCTTACTGATGATGCCTCCGCACATGCAATACAAATACAATGGCAGCCAACTCTAAGTCATGAGTTAGGTAATGAACCTAGTGCGACTTTAACTTATCAGAGATGTAATAAATCACCCTATCCACCTATGTTAAAATCCCATCTAATCCCTATAGAGAAGAATCGGTATAGGAAAAAACTCAACTCCACTCTTAAATAAGGCAAGAATTGGCGCAGAAGTCAACTTATCCTTGAGAATGTCAAATGCCTATTAGAACTTCTCACTCTAAAAGAATATTACATCATTTTTAGTCAATTCGGTCATCATCTCATCTATCTTCGATAATACCCGAATTAATCCCCTGTAATAGATGGCTAAACCTAAAAGGTTGCAAACCTCTATAGGTGTCATGGTCTATCTTAATCCAACACGACTGACACTTTACTCAAGGCCACTGAAAGTTACTTATTTGGCACAACATGCCCCCAAAACTTCACTTCCAGCATCCAAAACTTGCATTTGTACAAATTCACATAAAGCTTATGCTCTCTCAATGTTTGCAGTCAATCAATAATTATTGGTCATGCTCCTCCTCTAACCGTGAAGATACCAAAATGTCATAAATAAAGACAATTATGAACTCGTCTAGATACGATCGAACACCTTATTTATTAATTCAATGAATACATCTAAGGCATTAGTCAACCTAAATGGAATTACTCAAAACTCATAACAATAATGAGTCAAGAAGGTTGTCTTGGGTACATCCTCCTCTCGCACCCTCAACTAGTGATAATCAAACCACAAACCAATCTTTAAAAATAAATAAGCTCATTCCAACTAATAAAAAAGATCATCAATCATGTGTAGATGATACTTGTTCTTAACCATAACCTTATTTAACTCTTGATAGTCGATACACTATTTCAAAGACCCATCTTCCATATTCATAAAAAACACTAGTGCACCTTAAGGTGAAGTGTTATGATGGATAAACCCCTAATATAATAGTTATTTAATTTAATCTTTGAGCTCCTTCATCTCCATAGTGTCACTATGATACAGAGACCTAGCTATCGACTTAGTTCCTGGTGCCAAACCTATAATAAAATCAATATTCCTACTCTATGGTAAACATAAAATCTCATCAAATACATCAATGAAATCTTAAACTACGGGAATAATATCTAGGGAAATTATGGTCTCCTCCTGCATCTTTCCATCAATAAAATATAAGTGGGTAGTAGCCCCACTCTCACGTCTAGTCATAACCACAAAATATATCTCATGTCCCAGTGTAAAAAATACAATCCCTCGACCTGCAAAGTCAATATAATCTTGGTATGTACATGATCAGTCCATCCCCAAAATCATATCGTGTGTGTGGGTATCTGAAACCAACAAATTATCTACAAATCAAAGACTACCAAAATCAATGCCTACACCATCACAAGCCTCAATAATAGTGGATACACCTAAGGGGACATTTATGGATGATCTCTTAGTGCAAGGAGTCAGAATAATCCCTGTTAAACCCATAAAGTGTCGTGTAATAAAAGAGTTTGTAGCATCCCTATCGAATAAAACCCTAGATAAAGTTACATGAATAGAAAACATACCATTGACTTCCTAAATAGGCATCTGATCATCCATAAGTCCCACCTGATAGTACCTGTTACACTATAACTACGACTGAGGTTCTCCGATTGGTGTAGGAAATGTTATTGGTGCCTGATGTCTTGGTGTAGGGAGAACTGGAACATGTTATTTCCTCAACTGCTACTGATGACCTTCCCCATTCTGCTGGGGCTTATGTTTGATTAAAATGAAACTTATCCAATGACCTTTGGCCTTGTTATCCCTGACATCCCTTTTAATCACTATTAGATCCTCCCTCAGTCTTGGACCTAATGGCCTGGCCTCCTTTCTCAAACTTTTTCTTACATTCAATACTTTCTTTACAAGCGTATCCACGGCATCCATCATTTGTGTGTATGTAGTGTATGTCGAGGTCACCATTATAATCTATTGTATATGCTAGATGAAACCCTTAATTAAAAACTCGATTCTTTTTTTTCGTATTTAATTGCTCTGAGCCTCCCATTGCTAAACTTCTAACTCTTTCCCATACTCTAAGATAGTTAGCATCCCTATACTAGAGTAACAGAAACTATGTCTCCTTCTGTGAATGGATCAAATTGGGGAAGTACTTAATGTTGGACCATTTCATAATCTTTTATTACTCTTCACGAAACGAATTACTAAATATCTACTAAGAGTCTTGCGTCTAATAAATCCTAACTCTCTACCAAAGTTAGGAACATGTGTGGGACATCTCATGAATGAAATCTAAAAAAGTAACCCTCCCGACACACTTCGATCTGTTAGGTCATTCGTCTGGATAATTACAATAAAATTATCAAAAAATTATACGTTGAAAACTAGAATGGACTTATGGAACCTACATTGTCTAGGACCAATTTCTGATCCCAACT
Source organism: Sambucus nigra (assembly GCA_949130495.1). Lineage (NCBI taxonomy): Eukaryota > Viridiplantae > Streptophyta > Magnoliopsida > Dipsacales > Adoxaceae > Sambucus > Sambucus nigra. The sequence goes on from OX422216.1 coordinate 393,455,699, forward strand.
GTGATATCTTGTATATTTTTAATAATTAGATTGATCAAGTCTCTTTATTAAAATTACACGGATTGTAAAAGAAATCACATATCATCCTTAGGATGTAATAAGATTCAATGGATAATGATAAACCAAAGTAAAGATTGATATGAGAAATTCTCAAATACTGATGTATAATGAATTAGAATCAATCACCACCGCTATGTAAAATAAATATTGTTTGAAAATAACTGATACATTCCAAATCTCTCAAAATCATATTGTCTTCAAAACTGAGTACAAATGTTAGGAATAAAGTAAGCCTTACATCACTTAACATAAATGAACTAAACTAAAAATAGGTGTAACACCTACATATCCAAAATTGGGGATGACTGGAAAAAGAAGACTACGTGCTCAAATGAGAAACTAAGATGGCTACACTAAAGCACCTGAAACAATGAGACGAATCAGGCCCACCGCAACAAGATAATAGCTACGAACTCAAGTACTGAAACTATCAATCATGAATATAGATAATAAATTTACATATATTAGAGTAACTGTTATACACCAACCCTATCGGTGTCAAGTATATTAAATGATGCATTTTCAACATTCATATTTTAAACCCCAATATTTCCCATATAATAAAAGTCAACTAGTAATTTGAACGCCTATAGTATCATAACTGGGATGTATCCTAACAACTAGGGTAAAGAGATGTGTGTGTGTGTGTGTGTATAAACTAGCACACCCCGCTAGTTGCCTCCAAATAAATATAGAGTATAGTAAGACCATGACCCTAGCTGAGCCATGCAACATAACCGAAAAATTCATATTAGGGCCATAGTGTTTAGCCTAAGAATGTCCAAAAAAATTGTCTAATCTTTTACTCAATATTAATCCATCCCTTATATGTAAGGGCAATACCATAGATTTTATGAATGGAGGATATGTTAACATATAATTTATGTCTAATATTTATCATATTCATATTTATAGGGTGCATAGTTTATGTGCAAACATCCATACTTATTTCTATGTTCCAGCGCTACCCATTAGTCTATGATCCTTACTTGATTTCAATGAATTATAATTAAAATTTTAAAATGGGAGTATTTTACTTACTAGCATGTGGCATAAGAGATAAATGTACAATCCTAAATTAAGAATAAGATTTAATTACATACTTTATCATCAGTACTCCCCTCCCAATTTCCCATATTTAATCTATGAGAATTATCATATAACCATACGCAACATTCTACATATTAATTTAGGATGGAAACCAATTTTTATTTCAAAAGAATAAATTAAAGTATATATTTATAATCATGGGGGACTTCTTACTTCATCAATAGAATTCCCACAATCCAATTCAATTACACTATATTAGACTAGATTAATCAAATATACAATTTTATAATTTTGATTCATTAATTTATTAACAAAATTCACAATTTTAGAGATGTAATCAAAGTAAAGATAACACCTTATTATTTCTATCAAATCTTATAATTTATAAAAGTATTTTTAGTTACAAAATACAATTTATCTCATGAGAGGAGATAGTAGAATTATTTTGCCTTAATTGAAGAAAATCAATCTCAAAAGTATTGAAATGGTGCAGAGAAAAGCCTCTTTGAATTGACTTAATTATATCTCCAATTGCCCCTCTAAATCCCATTAAAATTTGTCCAAATGCTGTCCAAAAAGTTCTTAGAGAAAAATATAATTTTTTTCTAGAATGAAATGATATATTTTTAGGGTTAGATCTATATAATTTTTTGAAAATTTGGTTGAGGTTTAAAGTTCAACTTGAGTACTAGGAATGGCATTCTAGGGTTTATTTAGTACTACCTTTTGCAAGGAATGAAGAATGAAATGGGTGGCTCCTTGAGAAACCAACGCCACCTCATTTTTTTTATTTTTTTTATTAAAATGATCCCCTTTAAATTTTAAATTTGTTTCTATTTATCTATTTTATATTTCTTTAATTACACCTTAATTCCTTTCTCTTTCTTTCTTTAATAATCTTAACCCTATACCTTTTTCTCCAAGTAACTACCTTATTACCGATGTACCCTCTATCTTAAACTATAATTCCTTTTATGTTTCATTTACTTTCTATAATTATAATTAAAACTCATACTGTTATTTATTTATAATTAAAGAAAAACACTTTATTAATTCACCAAATAAATGTTATAACTAATAATAAATTATATAACTCATCAAATGAATTCTATTATTATAAGTGATTTGGTTGATGGTATTTGTGTTTCCACATCTAAGAGAATGCGTACTCAAGTGTCCCTCCATATCTCATTAGTATCGAAGAGGTTCCTCCTCCCACTTGATTTTCTATTTGTTTGTCATAGATAGGATCTCCTTGTTTCATGTCCTATATCTTGTTCTACGCTATATTTTGGGGAGTGACTTTGTTGTGAGAATTTTTTTTTTTTGCCTTATGTTTGTGCTCATTTAGGAGTGTCTTTGTTCCTAGTTTTACGTGAGTATTTTATTTGTTTTTTGGAAATTTGTTGTGTGATAGGTTGCATTCATTTTTCATATTTCTTTGTTCTTGTATCTTTATTTGAGAAGAATATAGAAAGGTTCTAAGTTTATTGATTTTTTGTGAGAGTGTTTTATTATCCTCGTGCGATTTACTTTTCTCATACTTTTGCATGTATATGCTTTTGTACATACCTTGGTTTACTTTTGGTACATACATCAATAATACAAAAATATTTTTGTTTGCTTAATTTGTGCTTAACCGTAATAAATGTCAATGGATAAATCTTATTAAGCAAATAGAATTAGAAAGTTTTATTTCCATGTGTTTATGTGCTTCATGCAAATCATATCTTAATGACACCATGAAAAATAAATTTTAGTAGTGGGTTGCATATTTATAACTTTTTTATGACTTACATCGCAATGTCACATTTGTTTTGATAGTTTATTGTGACTTCTTCTGATGATTGAGATTAAATTTCTTATGACTGTCGTCGTATATTTTACTTGTTAATTCTCCATGGTCCAGTTAGTGAGAAAACGGAGTGTTGTATGAAAATTAAAGGAGTTCAAAATTTCCTATTTTTATATGCATTGATAAGAGATACCATTAGAGTGATAATGACAGACTTGAATTTGAGTATCGCTTGGGTAGGTTTCATTTAAAGTATGTGTGAAAAGACAATCAATGAAAAAAATCTATATGTTAAAAAAACCACAAGCCAAGTGCGTAATTGGCATTAAAAACAAGGTAGGCGTATATCTTAAAACTCAAATGAATGTCTATATTAGTTTGGCATAAAAATATTTATAACAATATGTGCTTGGGGTAGTTTATGAATTGGATAAAAACTTCTTGCCTTACCCATAATATGATTTTGTGATTTAGATGACTAGATCTCACATGATTTAAATCAATGTTATTTGAAAAACTTGTGATTCATTTTTATCTCTTGGACATACATTCTAATATGTTTAACATCCCATGTTAAATTAGGTTTTTATATGAATTGAAATCATTGTCATTTATTCTAGGATAGATTATACATGTGTAATCAATATGATGATTCTTAATGTTAAATAATCTTTTAAAGTTGATATTTGGTTTTGTTGAGTACAAACCACATGTTAGTGTACACTTGCCATATTTGTTTTACCTTTAACTAGAATTATATCTCTTTACTCATTTTTAGTGTTTTTTCATTCTTTGGTTTATTCATTGTATTTCATTTCATTATTTAGCTTTGATTAAATCTTATATATCATGCATTTGATACTTTGGGTGTTTGGGGGTTTTGAGTTAGTTTGGAGGTTTTGATTTTACCTTCGACCATTTTTATTCGTGTTTGAGTTTTTTTTGTTTTTTGTTTTATTTTTTTTATAAAAAAATTCTTTGTTTAAGCAAGGGATAGAATTTTATGAGATGAGATTAATGGGAGAATGTTTTTCAAAGGATTGATAAGGTTGATATTTTCTTTATTGAAGATGTATTTTAAAGGTGAAGTTTCTTCTACGTTCCGTGGGCACGATTAAATTGTTTATCCATTAAGACGATGGTAATAGATTTTGAAGTTCCATGGTTTCTGCGAAAAATCGTCTTCATGGTTTGGTATTTTTCCCGTTCGCACGGTGGCTTGGACTTTCTTGAGAGGTTATATTTCTAGTTGAAATCACTTACAAAGTCTCTGTTTGCCTCCATGTACACTCTACTATCAGTTTTGTGGACTTTTCTTTTGGTAACTCTTGTTTGATGTATCCATTTTTCGCTTAGTATCTCACTAGTTCGACCGTAGACATGCTTTATCTCTTTATAAAATTTTTGTCATTTTGACACATTTGCTTTTATTTTGACTAGTGTTTGGTATTTTATCTTGTTAATTATCTTTTTTGAGCTTATGTGGTCTAAGACATTTATTGTGATACCTTATATTTTCGTTTTTCGAGAGGTTGATCTTAATGATATATATACTTGATTATTCATTTTATACCATGTTTCTCGAGAATTCAGCCTCATTTTTCTTGGGATGTTTGATCTTCATATATTTCAAATGATTCTTGTCTTACTACTTTTGGACATATATGGTTCTTTTCATTGATTCTCATGTTTCTTCGTATTTTCCATGTCCATTCCCACATGATTTCATGATATCTCATTATAATATTTCTGATCCTACCATGTTTCACATGCTTTATATGTTTTGCTTTACCATGATTTTCATGATTCTCTCTTTGGATTAATAGATTTAGGTGGAGTGATATTTTCTTTAGGGGAGAGATATTTTTATGGGGAGAAAACGATAGGACCCCAATTTTAAAATCTTTCAAATATAATTTCCTTTAATGCGGAATAAAGATGGTTAAACTAAACAACTACATAAACTAAGAATAAATTTCTTCACAAATTAAAACTAAAGTAAACCAAATTTTAATTTTATCAAAATTAAAATTATAATAAAAATAAAATTTGTGAATTTTTACTTTAAGCCTAAAAAATTAATTTAACCCAAGTCCTAGAAATTTTCCTAACAAGATTGATTCATTTTTCTACATAGTCCAAACCAGATTTTATCCAATAAAATGAATGACATGAATTAAGTTAATATATACCCAAATTAAATTAGCACCAAATTAAATATTCCAATTTTATATTTTTACCTAAGCATGCATCTAATGTGATTTTGCGAAAGATAAAATAAACAAACCACTACGCCGTGATGTACGAGGAAAAACCCAAAAAAAAAAAAAACTCGAACGACCCTATCCTTAAGTCCACTAAGTATGGTTTTATTTTTACAAGACATAAGACTTACACAACAAGACTTGACTACGTCCAAGCCCCTGACGCATCTTCTTCTAACTACAATCCCGGAGTCCATCGGAACCTTGGAGTCCACCAATGAAGCTTTTAGGAACCCATCAACCACACACGTTGACTTTCACCATATGAGAGCAGCCAAAACAATGAACTTCTTCTTTGAGGGATGTAGAAGTAAACCTAAACTTCTCTTCTTTGAGGTGTAGAGATAAATCCAGTGCCAAATACTCCACGCAATATATATATATAGGGACTTGGATAAACTCTTATGGGTGTAACAGGAGTGTTAAAGAAATATTTTCTTGAAAAACACGCACTCAAAATATGAACTCTTTCTTTTGGAATTAAGCTCTCAAAAACTCTCTCCAGGAGATAGTAGAATATGAAAAAGTTGGTTTAAAAAGGTTGGTTCCCGCACTTAGTAATTTTGTCAAAAAGTAGTGGGGAAAAAGTAGTGGGAACATGAAAAAAACTGCTAAAAACTGCCAAAAAACTGCTCCCACCAAAGTCGTTCGAACGACATTTTCGTTTGAACGAAATTCTCGTTCGAACGACTTTACTAACGATGTTCCAGTGAGAAAAAAATCTCATCGGAAGTCTCGTTCGAATGACCTGGGAATCTCGTTCGAACGAGATTCCAGCTCGTTCGAATGACGTGTCAAAAAATGAAAAATTCTATGTAAGCCCAAAACTTTTATGAAAAGTTCTTAAAAAATATTTTCTGAGTAACACAAAGCCGTTAAAACTATTTTATAAAGAATTTATAAAATACACCTAATAAATTTCCAAGCTCCTATATATATATATATATATATATATATATATATATATATATATATAAAATACATTCATACCTTAGGAGCATTGAAACCAATGGTGTTGACGTAGAAAAGAGGCACAATAAACCCGGCATATGATGAAGCTTTATAATCTTGGCTGCTATGTCTTCAACTAACACGTCATAGGCTTGGATGGATACACTTGAACACTATCCTATGACTCAAATGTTTTTGTCTAGAATTGAGCCAACACTACATTAAGACTCAACTAGAGACTTGTGTCCTTACAAATCTCCCCCTTTGACGATTATGGGACAAAAACCAAACAAAAATCCTAAAGGGCCGTCAAGCTCTACTAGACTTAAAAAATATCCCTCCCAAAATAAAAATTACATAGCTTGACTCAAAACCCAAGGATCCATATCTTTGCCGATGAAAGTTACTATTTAGAAGAATTCCTGCACACTTAAGCAAACTATCAAACGCATATTGAATAAGAATATTAAATGCAGATATAATAAATACTCCCCCTAAATTAATTCTCCCATTTATCAACTATGATCAACCTAAGAAGGTCACAACTCCCCCTAAGTTAAATCTCCTAAACTAAGATACGATTATAGTAGGGTTAGATACCATTTCTCCCCTTATCATTCTCCCCCTTTTTGTTAGACAAAGGATAACAACTAATTTAAACACGACGAAGCTTAGAGTGATAAGAGCATGAAAGCATATGGGCAAAAAAATCAAATCTAATACATACAAATAATAATGGATACCAACGAAGTGTAACACCTCGCCCACCCGGGGAGAGAGAACGGAGCGCTACTGTCGATAAAACTAACTAAATCCACAAATGACAAGGTTTAGAGCAACTAAAACAAATCCCACAAATATAAAATAATCCACTAATCTCGAATTCTTCAAATAAATACAATAAGTCTCTCGAAATAAACCAACTATCTAACTCGAAATAAAAATAAATCCCAATGCTCTATACATCAAAATAAATACAAATCTTCCAACTTGTATTCTCGAATATTCTTCCCAAAATAATCCATGCTAAAAATCCATTCTCCAAATCAAATCCAAAGCGCCCAAATTCCGCGCTAACCTGCCACTAAAAGAAAATATGGGGAAGTACACAATACGACAGGAAAGATGCTCAACAAAAATTTTAGTGATGAATAAAACGTAACAATACGAATACGAATATTCAAATCAAATGCAAATATCAATAGAATTTTATCAATAAATTTCTCAACAACACATTAACCGGATCACCAGGCCTCACCCCATCCGCATATGCGTTATCAAGTGATAGCCCTTGGAAGCAGGAATTTTGGCGAGTGCCCAACGTCCGTGCCATATTAAAATCTCATGACAACGTGCTCAACGATAACATCAATAATACCACATGAATCAAAATAATTCCAACAATTCTTTTTCCAGACTTCAATGAATTTAACAATTCAAAATATGAGTTCAATTAACAAGAATTCAACGAAATAAACATTCGTGAGATTTAGGAGCCTATTGTGTAAAACCTCATACCTTAAACCACCAAAAAGAACCAACATGAATCATCACATAATTTTAGCCTCAAAATCTATTCACACCATCACGCTCTTCTCGCGAAAATAGTCAAATCTTGTTCTAGCCCAAACTCGAGAAAACACCAAATAAGCCTTCTAATCTAAGGTTGAAATCTTGAATAAGTTTGGGGCTATGGTTTGTATATGAAAGGGAGTAATTTTAAAGAGCTCTTCTGGTTGAAAAGTTTGAGAAAATGTGATTTGAAAAGTCAAGCCACGAATTTGTTGATATATAAAGGATTAAGAGTTTGATTAAGAAAAGAGTTCTAATCAGATACAAACACTAAAAAATTTATTTAGGACGATCGGACCGTTGGAATTGGATGAAATTTTACAGAGAATTATCTGAAGATGAGAGGAAGCTGTACAAAACATTTTAGCTCGATCGTCTCGTTCAATATTTTTAAATATTTTTTTTTTGAAAGAAATTTTATGTTTTGAGGACTTTAAGAGAGTTTTATATTTTGAGGACTCTTATATATAATAAAAATTCAATTAAAACTCCATTTTAATTTCCATTCAGAAACCGTTTGAAATTCTCTGCTTTAAAAATAATAACCAACATATTTGAGCAATAAAAATAATTTTACCAAAAACTTTATTTTCCTCTATATTTTGAAAATACTCCAAAATTACGCGGGTTGTTACACGAAGATGCAAAAAATTGATACCAATGTGATACATAAGATACTAAGCATGTGATATCACCAACAATATGCAACAAGATAGATACCAATTATGAATTTGAAGCATAGATGGACTAGAAAGCAAGGCAAAGAAAAAATACCATATTTATGTAGACATAATGAATATCACTAACGCACACGCACATATATATAGGTATAGACACCACACATGACACAAAATACAATAAGATTTTCACACTCGTATGGCAAAAATGTGTTATATGGAAACGTAAGTGTAGGGGTGTGAACTAGTAACAATTAAATTTAGACCCAATCACTTAAAACATGTTCACGAAGTTCTTATTTGATTGCAAACTTTATCACATTTGAATATAACATCATGTGACAATATAGATTGAACTCAATGAACAAGCATCCACAATGCATACAAGCCTAGAATTTTGATGATTCTACAAACCAATAGAGTCATGACATTGAAAGTACAACAAGGATAAACGGACATTGTGCAAACCGTTGATATAACATCCAGACTCCCTCAAAATAAGCATATTAATTTAATCTTTTGAATGAATACATCAACTAAACAAAACAGGCCTTGGAAAATATTTTCTTCTAATTTCATTATTCTTTTTGGCCTTTGGACCACATATTTCTTTTAGGTCCAAGCAAACAGTGGCTTACTCGCAAAATATGATATTTCCTTTTGGAGCCCTTCCCCGTGCACATTATATATATATAATCTTTTATTGCTCAATTCTTGCGTGCAACGGATTTTAACATGCACTAGTCCTCCCAGGTTACATAATATGTAGATGACAAGATTGGTAGGAGAACACCTCACAAATCTCAAATATACATATGAAGTTATAATTTCAAGAGAGCTCGTGCATGTGTGAATTGAGGCATATCAAAAAAAGAATCCATTATAGCAACATAAAATCCAACTACTCCATGTAAGCATGGTAAAGAACATTTAAGGATTGGCAATATTAACCAAAAGTTGTAGAGATATGGGAGCGAAAAAGAAGGGATTCAAACACAAGTATATGCCACTTAGAGTGTGTCAAACAAAAATACAAACAAAACAAAAAATCTTTTTGAGTTTTTGAAATTTTTAAACCAAACAAACAAAAATATTTACTCCAAAAGACAAACAAAAATCATTTGTATTTTTCATTAAGCCTAAATTACAAAAAATGAAACACAAATTATAAAAAAAATCTTTTTGTATTTTTCATTTAATGCAAACTAAAATGAAAGAACTATGATACAAAAGATAAACAACAATCATAATTCTAGCATGTGATAAAGCATGAAGTATAGAGTAGAGCAATGATAAAGAAGCATACAATTAGCATGATAATTTAGCAGGAAGTACAAAAGCTAAAGAATGCAAAGAACTAACACATTTAATCCAAACTAATGAATAATGACGATCACGGGGTGTAGGAATCTTGACTACCTCGGTTGCCTTACGTAGGGATTTTCTAGGACCTCGTTTAAGATCAAAACAAAATTTCTTAAAATGACCTTTCTGACCTCATTGTGAGCACCTAAAGACTCGACGAAAAGAATTACCTAAGGAATGATCTATAACATTGTTCCTAGAGGATTCTCCTAAAACATTGGTTTTGTCTTTAAGAGTTGACTGTTATAAGTATCGAAGCCTAAACCACACGTGTCATTTTTAATTTGGACCGTTCCTAATATTTTATCTAATTTCTCCGAACGACACTCCAAATCAAATTTGACTTTACTAGAGTCTTTTAATTTATTTTCTAATTCTAAAATGTTAGAGTCTAATAAAACATTCCAATCTTCAAATGCAAGAAGCTCCTTTTTCAAGGATTCCATTAAACCTTTAAGGCTATCTCTCTCGCCTTCTACATATTCAAGCTTCTCACAAAGAGCTTTCTCACGTGTCCTAAGGTCTTCCACTAACGCACTCTTATCAATGACCTTGGTACGCTCTCTTAAACTAGCTTCTAACTTCAAATTTGTTCTTTTTAATTTAATAGATTATTTATATAATTCTTGAACAAAAATTTGAAGTTCACTCATATCAACCTCATTTTCACTTTTACTTTCTCTTTCTTCTCCACTCTCACTACCATCATTTCTTTAGGATTCACAAATAATGGCCTTGGAAGTGTCAAGTGTGAAAATTTCATCAATAAAAGAGTGCTCACTTTCACTCACATGACTTCCCATAAAAGCCACAAAGTTGGGCTTAGTGGGGGAATCGAGTCCCTCTTCCTTATCACTATCGCTAAGGGTTTCATTATAAGAAGTTGGTTGCTTACCCTCTCTCCTTAGTTTAGTGGGGCACTCTCTCGCCCTATGGCCATAACCCTCACAACCGTAACACCTATTTGACTCGTCGCTATTTAAATTTTCATTAAAAGTTTTAGGGATCTTCTCGGCTTTGTCATGCTTAGAATTTTCAAATTTCATAAATTCATTTTTAAATTTATCTTTGTTAAATTTAAGAAATTTATGAAACTTCCTAGAAAACATAGCCATATCTTTCTAGTCACTCTCACTTTCACTCTCTACTACTTGTTTTCCTCCTTTCGGGCTTTCAAAGCAACGCCCTTATCTATTTTCTTTTTAATTTTAAAGGGAAACATGTCTAGTTCATAGATTTGTAAATCACCTACGAGCTCTTCTAATTTCATAGAGGCTAAAGTGGGTAAATAATTTAACACGATCACCTTAGGAATAAATCTATCGGGCAGGGACCTTAAAATTTTCTTTACTACTCGGTTGTCGGGTATTTTCTCTCCCAAATTAAAAGATTAATTAACTATATCAGAAAGTCTAGCCTAAAATTCATCAAATGTTTCTTTTTCATTCATTTTGATGATTTCAAATTGAGTGGTGAGGTCTTGGAGTTTCGAAGCTTTTACGACACTATTTCCTTCATGAGTGAGTTGTAAATTTGTGTGTTATGTATACGTGGTTATAGGACCCAAGGTGAATCGATTATTATTTGATTCGTACCCAAGGCGAATCGATTCGCTTTAAGATAGACTTATAGGTCCTTTGGACCTAATCGATTCTCCCTTGAGACCGAATCGATTCGGACCAGACCGAATCAATTCAAAAATAGGGATGTTTTGATGGATTTTTCTAGAAGGAGTTTTACTCCAATTCGTTTGGGTTTCTCGATTTGGAATTTATTTATATTATGGGAGAGTTACGTTTTGGAATTTATTTGAGGATATCTCACATGTTATGATCGCGGGGACTTATCGAAGTAGTTTGCGAATATATATATGTATTGGAGTTTTTTGTATCGATATAATGGTAATTTCATTAGGGATGTAGTCCCATTTACAGTTTAACGAGTGAGTTAACATAGGATGTAAGGTTAAGGACTTCTAGAAGAAGTGGTGAAGATATGGAGAGAGATTGTTATGCCGACTTTTGTGTCTAATCCTTCAAGCAATAGGATTTTATTTAGATAATACGGGAAGACCAATGAGAGACAAGTCGAATATCCTTAGTGACGATAAATTTGGGGATTAAATCGGAAGAGCGGTATTGTTAAGGGTTCAATTGAGTAAACTGAGATCTTAGTTCTAAAGTATTAAATATATTTCTGACTATTAGTTGAGTGTACCTGTAGTTGGAGTAATTAATATATATTTATGGGTATCCGGGTATAAATGGTTGGTATAGGGATGAATACCTATGGTCGATATTGAGATAGTATCCTTAATGTTGGACATAATGAAAGAATATTCATATCATAGGTAAATTTGATGTATATGTTTCAAGTGAGGGACTGTATAAGGGAAATGCTTTGGGTAGGTATGCGCTGTAACAAGGGTGAATATTATGAGATTTGTATATATATATCGCCAACTTTTTTTACTTTATGAGTAATAATTGGAGATAGGGTATACAAATATACAGATATATATATATATATATATATATATATATATATATATATATATATATATATATATATATATATATATATATATATATATTTGAATGGGTATGTATATGGTGCGAATGTATATCTCTTGTGTGATGATTTATACATATGAGGTGATTGCATGTCTACATATTTGTGGTGTGAATGATATATATACTTATTGTGTGAGCATACCCGGCACATGCTATCATGGGAGGTTGTGTGATGTGGGTGAGGCCCCTGGCTTGAGGAGTAGGGTGCGTATAGTCCCCAGGTCATAGTCGTCCATTATTATTTGTGTGATTTTATTTTTGAGGGTGAGAAGTCTTGGGTATGATTCGTTCTCACTTTCCAGTTAGGAACTATGACCGCTTCCCGTACGCTAGGATTGATTTTGTTACCATGGCGGTGTGATAATAGTCCGATATGTGGTAACCTGGGAGAAAGTGAGTAATTCCTGGAAGATGATAGCATGTTGCAGTATTTTTGTTTCCTATAACCGTTTATGTTATGAGTATTGCAAAGTGTGCATTATGTGTGTTATGTATACGTGGTAATAGGAATGAATGTTTGTATATATATTTAGGGTAAATATATATATATGTATATATATATATATATATATATATATATATATATATATATATATATATATATATCCTATAGGTGAAGGTGATATGAATTTTCTAAGATGTACATCTGGTGTGATTTCGGTGTACTAGTTTATCAGGGTCGAAAGATCGTACTTAGAGACAATTGCGGATATATCGACCCCAAGGATTTAAATAGAGATTCTAATTGTGTACTTAGAGATGGTATTCAATAATTAAGTAGTTGCAGTTATAGGATATGTGTGGAGGACATAATGGATCCCTACAATCAACATTGTTAAGGAGTAGTGTATCGGGGGGGTTCCTTGTTTGGATTTCACGTTTCGAGACGTCCCACGCACAAAACTCAGCGTAAAGTTGGGAGTTGGGAGAAGTTTAGTCCTTGGTATTTGTGTGTATATTGTTTAGTGATAGAAGTTTTAAATGTAGGATGTTGTGTGTGCTTATTTTATCGTTATGGACTTGCCTAAGTTATATATATTAAATTGGAAGAACTATAATAAGGTACTTATGTGTGTGCTTATATGATTTATACATATACATATAGTTTGGGTGTAAACTTAAGGTATGATAAGATGGGAAGATCTTTGGATTAACCTTAGAAGATATCGGGCAGATACACCTAAGTTTATGTACATACGTATAGGTGCACACTTAATTTGAGGGGTGAGTTTGGGAGTTTCAAGGGAGTGCAACTCCATTTTATTTGTGAAAATGTGCATTTATAATTATTATGCACTTGCTATAAACATTTTTACACCTCGGGCTCTGACCCGTTTATTTTCTCTATTGCTATATATGTATATATTGTACTACAGGTGTCCCACCGCAAGGATACCGATGATGTTATTGTGACACCCCGCCTAATTAAATACCGGGCGATCACTCCTTTATTAAATTAAAATCAAGGTGAACATTTGGTTCATTCTTAGCATCACTGTCGTAAAAATACTTTTCCAATTTAAACACCCTAAATAATTAAGCTAAGTGTCAAAACCATTTAAAACGTTATTCTCATTTTATTAAATCCGGTTATAAAACCTTAAACCATTAACATCTAAAGAGTCACACATTAAGAATAAAAAATAGAATTGAACATACACGAATTTAATCATCAATAATAAATCCCTACATTTACAACACTAAAGGAAAACATCATGACAGTAATAAATCCCGAAATAAAGGTACTGCAAGTAAAAATTTCAATCTCTGACAATACCAACTAAATAATAGAAAGAGGGCGACACATGACCCTGCTGGATAAAACTGAACTAGGAGTAGAATCAAATGGATGAAGTCGTCTAAACAACAGGCCTGCGACTCCCACCTAAGCTGCAGCACGTTCCTTCCAAAGGATCCTAAGTAAGACGCCCTTGTGGCTGGGGACCTGTAATACATACATATATATACAAGAGAGAAAAGGAAATAGAAACGGGTCAGAGCCCGATAGTGTATATGATTTAAAAATTCGTTTAGCAAGTATATAAATTGATACAGGCCAATGCAACAACATATTAGTGCGACACTCTCTTGAGAATTTCTCACCTCTCTTCTAATGTGCACTCCTATCGCACTAACCTTCCCAATGGTTCATCTCATCATATATCACGCTATCTTTCCCCAAGGATTTAACTTGTCTTAGGTTATTCGCAGGGTTTAAATTTGAACGATACAATTGTTTGAAAAGAATATTTCAATTAGTATCCAAAATTCTCGTTTTAACTTTATTAACTTATAAAGTTTTCCATTGTCATATTATACTTTCTCAAGACAAGTATTTCAATTTGAGTCATCAACCATGTCCTACATATCAAATCACAGTAGGCAGTTCCAGATTTCAGAATTTCATACATATATATTAACTACTCGTATAATATATATATCATAACAGCACCCCACATAAAAACTATAGTGCGGGCATACTCTGCTATCCAATCCCCATATCAATTGCACTAAAGGGAATACAAGTTTGGAATCACTCTCGAACTGTATCAATACATACACAAATAATATTGAGGCGAAGCATAGATTCCAAGTCCAAGAGGTCAGTACATACCCTCACGTCTCTTAGGACCGTGACTACCGATTCGATAGCCTGTACCTAGGATTTCTATCTTCTAGGGTACGAGTCAATATCCCCCATAAGGCACACGAGATAAGATCGTCCCAGCGCGGAAACCTCAGGGATAGCAAGTAGCGCGAGCATGATTTTCACAAGTATATAATATATGCATACACAATCATATAAATATACCACTTTTATTATATCAATTTAGGTTTATCCCATAACCCACATTCACAACATTTATCCTTATTTTCCCATTATTATTTATCAAGTATAATGGTTCGTTTCTAACTTTAATTCGAAGGGTTTTTCCAACTTACTACGTAACCCTCATGGACTCTATTCTTCCAAATGTACAATTCAGTAGATATCCATTTATGTTCCAACGTAACTCTCTCTTACGTGTCTCTCCCCTTTAATATATACTTACATTATCGCTTATGCAAAATATCCCAAAAATATAGATTTCGCCTTACATTAAAGGATTTTGAATTTTATTTTCAAAGATGAGAATTTCAAATGGTTTCGAAATCGGAATTAAAATGGAGTTTTAATTGAATTTTTTTTATTATTATTTAGAAGAGTCCTCAAAATATAAAACTCTCTAAGAGTCCTCAAAACATAAAACTCTCTAGTAAAAATAATATTTTTAGAAATCCGACCGTTCGATCAAGCTGAATTTTTGTCAACAGTCCTGTCTCGCCGTTCGCTACAACATACTAAAATTTCAAGTGATTACAATGGTCTGATCATCCGGAATAAAATTTTTATTGTTTGTATCTAATTAGAACTCTTTTCTTAATCCAACTCTTAATCCTTTACATGACGAAGGGTTTCCAGAATATCATTTAAGTCATCACTACATGCAATTTCCTATCTCAAGTTCGGTTTTTCTTCCATACAATTCATCCTAATCATTCATAAACCAATATGAAAGATGCATCAACGAAATAAGAAAGATAAACACTTGCCTGGGTTTTTCAGAAATCTTGTTTGGTGTTGAATTTGGTGTGGTTGCGTTCCCCGTCTCGCGATCTACGCGTTGGCGGTGGCGGCGGTGCAAACGGCTGAGTTTTGAGCCTCTGAATGCCTTGAGAGCTCTCTCCTCTCCTCTCCAATGGCCGTTCTAGTGTTTTGAGTTATCTAACCCTAGGAGATAACCTAAACATCTGATATAACCCCTTTAATTTTCGTGCGTTTAATTACCCAAAAATACAAAATGACTAAAATGCCCTCCTGGGGTACTAATTAGGCCTAAAAACGCCCCGAGACCCAAATCAAACTCCCGGGTATACTTTTCTGACTATCTCGACCCTTCCAGACGCGTTGGCACACTCAAAACGACCATATGGACAACTTATAAAATATTCACTTTTATTAATCCACATTTAGTCTCGACACGACACAGGCGCGTCCCGACTTAAATTTCCACAATTGTCATTTTATCCACACGTGACAATATTATAAAAATAAATCTCATATATTACTATACTCATCCAGTAATATTCAACAAATAATAAATTTCCAATAATTACCTACTCTCGTCACGCTAGTAAATATTTAAAACAACATTCCGAATTAAAATTAATTTAATTATCTCAATTAAATTTAATTAATCCCTAAATTTAAAAGCCATGAAAATACGGGGTATTACATAATTCCCCCCTAATAATGGAATTTCGTCCCGAAATTCGAAAAATAAGGCCTATCAGATAGCACAATTCTGGATATCCTTTTCCGTACGCAAACTAACTACACATTACGGCGCTCAATCACTATAGCCCTTTCTCATAGCAACATTGTTTTACATTCTCATTGGAGACACTTCACATTGTGCTCCCAACCGACAACATTCGCATAGATCACGCCTATATGTTATAAATTTCATTATCTCACTATCATTAGGAGGCCGCACCTCACTACATGACAAATACTCGAATTTATTCATATACAAAACTCCCATTCTGAGAAAATTATACGAACATTTGATCACTCTTGTTCGCCTAAAACAGTCGTGGAATTCTACCACAGTTATCGGATGTTCTCTCGACCGATCCAAAAAACTCTGATTATCTACTCACCTCTAAACATGAGGAAGGATAATAGTCGAGGTTCTTCCATAACAAAACCTAAATAAGCACCTCGTAAGCGACAAACCGGTACGAGTGCTTCTACAGAGCGCTCCTGAAATCATCGTATCAATATTCCAAAATCTCCTTCACGTGGCTCCACAAATCTTTAATTACCGTGCACCCATTCCCTGGCTACGGGTGATACATCCTACTCGAAACGAAACCTTATCTCCGCTGGTTTTTGAAATCCCATATCAAAGGTGGGATTCACCAATCTCATCCTGATTTTGAAATTTATACTGCGCCGGACCATGCACTGGCGCGATCCTTCCTTTCAAAGGAAGTCTGGGTCATACTAGTTAATATTGTAAGTCAGCCCAATGGAGTATCAATCACCTCCTTCTCGGCGACTTTATTCACATGTTCGGGATGAACCTTTGATCTTGTTTAGAGGATGGCAACCCATCCAAGAACTGTACCGACCTCTTCCAAATTCAGGAATTGTAGCTAAACACAAAATTCTTTGGTTGATTCTCCTCTTTCAACCCAACCTTACCAATGGGCGGTGCATGTAGAGACTATCACTACGTCCCGCTAAACATCAATTCTTCCTTGAAATGTCTCACATTAGGTGACACGTAATACTCCCCTTCCTTCCTTGTAGTATGCCGAAAGTTCCACCCGTGATCTTCTCTCCACGAAGCGCACTTCTGGATCCCTTATACCATACTAATATCATCACACTTTGTATGTGCAAGTCGCTCTCACGCTTGACTACTAACAACTCCACTCCGAGTGCTATTCATTAAATTCTACTCTATTCAAGGAATACCAATTCTTAAATGGCTTCCCACAGCCTTCCATCAAATTAGGGTGTGCTATTTTAATTGCACACTTAGGTATGGATTTTCGCCCCTCATGTGACGTTTAATCCATTCTATCACTTCCACTTCGTTTAACTAGTCCCACAAACATATATGACACACGTCCATGACCACGTCCCTTCGACTCGCACGATTTTAACTGCAGTTAACCAAGATGCCCACATTTTTGTAACACCCCGACCGCCCTAGAAGAGCGAACGGCGTGCTACTCATTTGTAGAACGAACTAAATTCAACGAAATAGAAGGAATAGGGCATTTAAATTCCATGACGATAAAAGAGGAATAATAATTCTCAACCTTCTTCAGATAAGTATAACAATTTTCCCAAATAGGTACAACAACCAAAATAAATCAGTAACGCTTTATTCATCAAAATAATTTCAAGTCATCTCTTTTGTATAATAAAGTTCTTTCCAGATAGTCCATTCTAAAAATCATTCCAACTCTTTATTTGCCTCGTGTTTTGAACGCGGTTACGATATTTGGGTACTCTCAATCACCCTAGAAATCAAAATTCTTAAACTCTCCTTATCATCGTTCCACCCCTCAACTCGTGGGGTAAATTTCAATGCTTTCTTACCACAAGATCCGGCTTCCAATAGCTTTAAAACAAAATTCAACTTCCAATTTAAATACATAATTACTTGATCCCATTTCGACCAGGGTACCGAACTCATGGAATAGTGACCAAACGTCTCCCTATTTCCAACCTTATGCTAAGTTTCATGCGTGGGATGTCTCGCAAAGAGAAATCCAAAAGAGGAACCCCCTCGATACACTACTACCTAGCATTGTCGGTTATCGAAATCCGTTAGGTCCTCCGTCCATAGCATATACCCCTTTATTCCGTCCCTTGACAGAAAAGTTACAATTTCTCCCGTAATTATGCTTAACAAAGAACGTTTCACTAATTGCACTATTGTTCAGTATTGGTTTATGGTAATTACATTCTATAAACCTCGGATACATACGATTGAAATTCTCTAAATTTCCTTTTTCTAACATTAGGGGTATAAATCTTAACTCCCACATCTCTTAAGGATAAATATAACACTGCACTCTTCCTATCACTAAGTCCGGAGTGCTAAACATAATATCGAGTCAAGTCTTTTCGCTCAACAGTAAATCTCGGTACATACTGAATCATACTGACAAAGTCTATACATACATTGGTATCGAATATCTCGAGCCCACTATCTCCTCCGAAGTCTCTAGGATAGATAATATAAGTGCGAGTCCACCCTTCTTACAGGTAAAGCCTCGCCAAAACAAAACGTGTTGCAGTAATGTAACTACTCCGATAGCCTTGCAATAAATGCCCACTATCATACTACCCATTTCTATAACATTTTAACAAAGATAATATCATACTCGTGTATCACATCACTACAACGAGTAACCTCAATAAAGTATAAAACACTGTTAATATACTCATACATCCCCCGCGAATAGCACTAAAGAAAAATCCCGCTATGCTAAGGAAAAATATTCATATAATGGTAACATTTATAATGATATGCATTAAACTCGTCTCACATGCTAATCTAGCAATGAACAAAATATGGTGACTCGCTCGTGTCACATAAACACGCCGCATCCTCTAAGGATACAACTTATGCTTCCATCCTGGCAATCGTCTTGACTGTACAAATGGTTTTCGGACGTAACACGTATGCCCAAACCAAAACAAAATTACTTTAATCGTTGCCTTTTACTAGGCACCGTATTCTTGTCCTCTTACTCACTTTGGAACATATTATCGCGAGCGATCTCACTCCGCACAAAATACCTCAACACATAATCCACTTATAACCTATCCTACTAACCAGGTTAGGATTGTCCTTCTCTCGGACTTTAGTAGACTCGATTCCTGTTAGCCATCCCGGTTGTTCCCTTAGCTTTTTAGGCCATAAAGTTCATGTTACTATCTATAATAGTACTTACTGAATTTACCATCACTTGGTAAGAATTTAACTATCCGAAGCATTTAAATGGTTTTTCTGATGTGTATCCACATCCTTTTGTGGTGCTATACCACCACCGTTGTATTCAGTCTTATTCTCGACTAAATTCTTCGATTCCTTTAACTTCCCCCACAAAGAAGCGTTATCATCTATATTGAATAAATATGACATTGTAAACCTCTGAATCGGTCGTCCATCAGAATTTCCTCCTCGAGTATTATCAACTATTATTACAAGTTGGTCTCCCACTTGGAGTCGTTTCCTCCACTAGTGTCTACCTCTTTCGATACAAAATTTGATAACAATCAAGATTCATATCCACAATTGGACTTCTGTCATGCCCTCCTGCGATGAGTTCAGAACCACGTTTGCTTCTCATCCTGAACAGTTGAGGAAGGAACATACGGTCAACACTGTACCTAAGGTTCTCCTATAGGCATAGCATTCCATTTCTAAAATTGGTGGTTGACTCCAACCATTATAATTTCGTCCGAAAAGCCAAGAAAATTTTCTCTAAATTTTCACTTTCAGTTTGCCACACTCCGTCCTATACCTGCCTTTGGATACTTTACCTCCTTTGGTAAACACACATAATTTCTGCATTTCTAGAATTTCCCACTGACAGTCTCTACACGTTTTTGTAATACGTTGGGTAAGTTTACCCTTGCACCTCATTTGACTATAACGGCATTTGGAAATCATTGCTGCGCCTTAGTCTCCTTTCTAGTCTTGGCTTCTCGTGCCATAATGGAGGTGACCTCGACTACGGTCATCATCCTCGGATATATTTTATAATCTCAACTGAGCCCTGCCTCCTGATGTACGCTTAACGGTCCTCTTCTGACATCCGTCATCGCTCGGCACACGCACATATCCAAACGAAATTAGAATTCACTAATGTATACACATTATAGCAGGAGAACGAAATCTCATCAAAGGAATCGACAATCCTAAACATAGGGCTTTATAACAAACAAAGCAACGCTGAAAGCATAATAAGCCGTACAGATCCTAAGGACACTAGAACCTGATGCTTTGATACCACCTGTGATGCCCCGCCTGATTAAATACCGGGCGATCACTCCTTTATTAAATTAAAATCAAGGTGAACAGTTGGTTCATTCTTAGCATCACTGTCGTAAAAATACTTTTCCAATTTAAACACCCTAAATAATTAAGCTAAGTGTCAAAACCATTTAAAACGTTATTCTCATTTTATTAAATCCGGTTATAAAACCTTAAACCATTAACATCTAAAGAGTCACACATTAAGAATAAAAAATAGAATTGAACATACACGAATTTAATCATCAATAATAAATCCCTACATTTACAACACTAAAGGAAAACTTCTTGACAGTAATAAATCCCGAAATAAAGGTACTGCAAGTAAAAATTTCAATCTCTGACAATACCAACTAAATAATAGAAAGAGGGCGACACATGACCCTGCTGGATAAAACTGAACTAGGAGTAGAATCAAATGGATGAAGTCGTCTAAACAACAGGCCTGCAACTCCCACCTAAGCTGCAGCACGTTCCTTCCAAAGGATCCTAAGTAAGACGCCCTTGTGGCTGGGCACCTGTAATACATACATATATATACAAGAGAGAAAAGGAAATAGAAATGGGTCAGAGCCCGATAGTGTATATAATTTAAAAATTCGTTTAGCAAGTATCTAAATTGATACAGGCCAATGCAACAACATATTAGTGCGACACTCTCTTGAGAAATTCTCACCTCTCTTCTAATGTGCACTCCTATCGCACTAACCTTCCCAATGGTTCATCTCATCATATATCACGCTATCTTTCCCCAAGGATTTAACTTGTCTTAGGTTATTCGCAGGGTTTAAATTTGAACGATACAATTGTTTGAAAAGAATATTTCAATTAGTATCCAAAATTCTCGTTTTAACTTTATTAACTTATAAAGTTTTCCATTGTCATATTATACTTTCTCAAGACAAGTATTTCAATTTGAGTCATCAACCATGTCCTACATATCAAATCACAGTAGGCAGTTCCAGATTTTAGAATTTCATACATATATATTAACTACTCGTATAATATATATATCATAACAGCACCCCACATAAAAACTATAGTGCGGACATACTCTGCTATCCAATCCCCATATCAATTGCACTAAAGGGAATACAAGTTTGGAATCACTCTCGAACTGTATCAATACATACACAAACAATATTGAGGCGAAGCATAGATTCCAAGTCCAAGAGGTCAGTACATACCCTCACGTCTCTTAGGACCGTGACTACCGATTCGATAGCCTGTACCTAGGATTTCTATCTTCTAGGGTACGAGTCAATATCCCCCATAAGGCACACGAGATAAGATCGTCCCAGCGCGGAAACCTCAGGGATAGCAAGTAGCGCGATCATGATTTTCACAAGTATATAATATATGCATACACAATCATATAAATATACCACTTTTATTATATCAATTTAGGTTTATCCCATAACCCACATTCACAACATTTATCCTTATTTTCCCATTATTATTTATCAAGTATAATGGTTCGTTTCTAACTTTAATTCGAAGGGTTTTTCCAACTTACTACGTAACCCTCATGGACTCTATTCTTCCAAATGTACAATTCAGTAGATATCCATTTATGTTCCAACGTAACTCTCTCTTACGTGTCTCTCCCCTTTAATATATACTTACATTATCGCTTATGCAAAATATCCCAAAAATATAGATTTCGCCTTACATTAAAGGATTTTGAATTTTATTTTCAAAGATGAGAATTTCAAATGGTTTCGAAATCGGAATTAAAATGGAGTTTTAATTGAATTTTTTTTATTATTATTTAGAAGAGTCCTCAAAATATAAAACTTTCTAAGAGTCCTCAAAACATAAAACTCTCTAGTAAAAATAATATTTTTAGAAATCCGACCGTTCGATCAAGCTGAATTTTTGTCAACAGTCCTGTCTCGCCGTTCGCTACAACATACTAAAATTTCAAGCGATTACAATGGTCTGATCATCCGGAATAAAAATTTTATTGTTTGTATCTAATTAGAACTCTTTTCTTAATCAAACTCTTAATCCTTTACATGACGAAGGGTTTCCAGAATATCATTTAAGTCATCACTACATGCAATTTCCTATCTCAAGTTCGGTTTTTCTTCCATACAATTCATCCTAATCATTCATAAACCAATATGAAAGATGCATCAACGAAATAAGAAAGATAAACACTTGCCTGGGTTTTTCAGAAATCTTGTTTGGTGTTGAATTTGGTGTGGTTGCGTTCCCCGTCTCGCGATCTACGCGTTGGCGGTGGCGGCGGTGCAAACGGCTGAGTTTTGAGCCTCTGAATGCCTTGAGAGCTCTCTCCTCTCCTCTCCAATGGCCGTTCTAGTGTTTTGAGTTATCTAACCCTAGGAGATAACCTAAACATCTGATATAACCCCTTTAATTTTCGTGCGTTTAATTACCCAAAAATACAAAATGACTAAAATGCCCTCCTGGGGTACTAATTAGGCCTAAAAACGCCCCGAGACCCAAATCAAACTCCCGGGTATACTTTTCTGACTATCTCGACCCTTCTGGACGCGTTGGCACACTCAAAACGACCATATGGACAACTTATAAAATATTCACTTTTATTAATCCACATTTAGTCTCGACACGACACAGGCGCGTCCCGACTTAAATTTCCACAATTGTCATTTTATCCACACGTGACAATATTATAAAAATAAATCTCATATATTACTATACTCATCCAGTAATATTCAACAAATAATAAATTTCCAATAATTACCTACTCTCGTCACGCTAGTAAATATTTAAAACAACATTCCGAATTAAAATTAATTTAATTATCTCAATTAAATTTAATTAATCCCTAAATTTAAAAGCCATGAAAATACGGGGTATTACATAATTCCCCCCTAATAATGGAATTTCGTCCCGAAATTCGAAAAATAAGGCCTATCAGATAGCACAATTCTGGATATCCTTTTCCGTACGCAAACTAACTACACATTACGGCGCTCAATCACTATAGCCCTTTCTCATAGCAACATTGTTTTACATTCTCATTGGAGACACTTCACATTGTGCTCCCAACCGACAACATTCGCATAGATCACGCCTATATGTTATAAATTTCATTATCTCACTATCATTAGGAGGCCACACCTCACTACATGACAAATACTCGAATTTATTCATATACAAAACTCCCATTCTGAGAAAATTATACGAACATTTGATCACTCTTGTTCGCCTAAAACAGTCGTGGAATTCTACCACAGTTATCGGATGTTCTCTCGACCGATCCAAAAAACTCTGATTATCTACTCACCTCTAAACATGAGGAAGGATAATAGTCGAGGTTCTTCCATAACAAAACCTAAATAAGCACCTCGTAAGCGACAGACCGGTACGAGTGCTTCTACAGAGCGCTCCTGAAATCATCGTATCAATATTCCAAAATCTCCTTCACGTGGCTCCACAAATCTTTAATTACCGTGCACCCATTCCCTGGCTACGGGTGATACATCCTACTCGAAACGAAACCTTATCTCCGCTGGTTTTTGAAATCCCATATCAAAGGTGGGATTCACCAATCTCATCCTGATTTTGAAATTTATACTGCGCCGGACCATGCACTGGCGCGATCCTTCCTTTCAAAGGAAGTCTGGGTCATACTAGTTAATATTGTAAGTCAGCCCAAAGGAGTATCAATCACCTCCTTCTCGGCGACTTTATTCACATGTTCGGGATGAACCTTTGATCTTGTTTAGAGGATGGCAACCCATCCAAGAACTGTACCGACCTCTTCCAAATTCAGGAATTGTAGCTAAACACAAAATTCTTTGGTTGATTCTCCTCTTTCAACCCAACCTTACCAATGGGCGGTGCATGTAGAGACTATCACTACGTCCCGCTAAACATCAATTCTTCCTTGAAATGTCTCACATTAGGTGACACGTAATACTCCCCTTCCTTCCTTGTAGTATGCCGAAAGTTCCACCCGTGATCTTCTCTCCACGAAGCGCACTTCTGGATCCCTTATACCATACTAATATCATCACACTTTGTATGTGCAAGTCGCTCTCACGCTTGACTACTAACAACTCCACTCCGAGTGCTATTCATTAAATTCTACTCTATTCAAGGAATACCAATTCTTAAATGGCTTCCCACAGCCTTCCATCAAATTAGGGTGTGCTATTTTAATTGCACACTTAGGTATGGATTTTCGCCCCTCATGTGACGTTTAATCCATTCTATCACTTCCACTTCGTTTAACTAGTCCCACAAACATATATGACACACGTCCATGACCACGTCCCTTCGACTCGCACGATTTTAACTGCAGTTAACCAAGATGCCCACATTTTTGTAACACCCCGACCGCCCTAGAAGAGCGAACGGCGTGCTACTCATTTGTAGAACGAACTAAATTCAACGAAATAGAAGGAATAGGGCATTTAAATTCCATGACGATAAAAGAGGAATAATAATTCTCAACCTTCTTCAGATAAGTATAACAATTTTCCCAAATAGGTACAACAACCAAAATAAATCAGTAACGCTCTATTCATCAAAATAATTTCAAGTCATCTCTTTTGTATAATAAAGTTCTTTCCAGATAGTCCATTCTAAAAATCATTCCAACTCTTTATTTGCCTCGTGTTTTGAACGCGGTTACGATATTTGGGTACTCTCAATCACCCTAGAAATCAAAATTCTTAAACTCTCCTTATCATCGTTCCACCCCTCAACTCGTGGGGTAAATTTCAATGCTTTCTTACCACAAGATCCGGCTTCCAATAGCTTTAAAACAAAATTCAACTTCCAATTTAAATACATAATTACTTGATCCCATTTCGACCAGGGTACCGAACTCATGGAATAGTGACCAAACGTCTCCCTATTTCCAACCTTACGCTAAGTTTCATGCGTGGGATGTCTCGCAAAGAGAAATCCAAAAGAGGAACCCCCTCGATACACTACTACCTAGCATTGTCGGTTATCGAAATCCGTTAGGTCCTCCGTCCATAGCATATACCCCTTTATTCCGTCCCTTGACAGAAAAGTTACAATTTCTCCCGTAATTATGCTTAACAAAGAACGTTTCACTAATTGCACTATTGTTCAGTATTGGTTTATGGTAATTACATTCTATAAACCTCGGATACATACGATTGAAATTCTCTAAATTTCCTTTTTCTAACATTAGGGGTATAAATCTTAACTCCCACATCTCTTAAGGATAAATATAACACTGCACTCTTCCTATCACTAAGTCCGGAGTGCTAAACATAATATCGAGTCAAGTCTTTTCGCTCAACAGTAAATCTCGGTACATACTGAATCATACTGACAAAGTCTATACATACATTGGTATCGAATATCTCGAGCCCACTATCTCCTCCGAAGTCTCTAGGATAGATAATATAAGTGCGAGTCCACCCTTCTTATAGGTAAAGCCTCGCCAAAACAAAACGTGTTGCAGTAATGTAACTACTCCGATAGCCTTGCAATAAATGCCCACTATCATACTACCCATTTCTATAACATTTTAACAAAGATAATATCATACTCATGTATCACATCACTACAACGAGTAACCTCAATAAAGTATAAAACACTGTTAATATACTCATACATCCCCCGCGAATAGCACCAAAGAAAAATCCCGCTATACTAAGGAAAAATATTCATATAATGGTAACATTTATAATGATATGCATTAAACTCGTCTCACATGCTAATCTAGCAATGAACAAAATATGGTGACTCGCTCGTGTCACATAAACACGCCGCATCCTCTAAGGATACAACTTATACTTCCATCCTGGCAATCGTCTTGACTGTACAAATGGTTTTCGGACGTAACACGTATGCCCAAACCAAAACAAAATTACTTTAATCGTTGCCTTTTACTAGGCACCGTATTCTTGTCCTTTTACTCACTTTAGAACATATTATCGCGAGCGATCTCACTCCGCACAAAATACCTCAACACATAATCCACTTATCACCTGTCCTACTAACCAGGTTAGGATTGTCCTTCTCTCGGACTTTAGTAGACTCGATTCCTGTTAGCCATCCCGGTTGTTCCCTTATATTTTTAGGCCATAAAGTTCATGTTACTATCTATAATAGTACTTACTGAATTTACCATCACTTGGTAAGAATTTAACTATCTGAAGCATTTAAATGGTTTTTCTGATGTGTATCCACATCCTTTTGTGGTGCTATACCACCACCGTTGTATTCAGTCTTATTCTCGACTAAATTCTTCGATTCCTTTAACTTCCCCCACAAAGAAGCGTTATCATCTATATTGACAAAATATGACATTGTAAACCTCTGAATCGGTCGTCCATCAGAATTTCCTCCTCGAGTATTATCAACTATTATTACAAGTTGGTCTCCCACTTGGAGTCGTTTCCTCCACTAGTGTCTACCTCTTTCGATACAAAATTTGATAACAATCAGGATTCATATCCACAATTGGACTTCTATCATGCCCTCCTGCGATGAGTTCAGAACCACGTTTGCTTCTCATCCTGAACAGTTGAGGAAGGAACATACGGTCAACACTGTACCTAAGGTTCTCCTATAGGCATAGCATTCCATTTCTAAAATTGGTGGTTGACTCCAACCATTATAATTTCGTCCGAAAAGCCAAGAAAATTTTCTCTAAATTTTCACTTTCAGTTTGCCACACTCCGTCCTATACCTGCCTTTGGATACTTTACCTCCTTTGGTAAACACACATAATTTCCGCATTTCTAAAATTTCCCACTGACAGTCTCTACACGTTTTTGTAATACGTTGGGTAAGTTTACCCTCGCACCTCATTTGACTATAACGGCATTTGGAAATCATTGTTGCGCCTTAGTCTCCTTTCTAGTCTTGGCTTCTCGTGCCATAATGGAGGTGACCTCGACTACGGTCATCATCCTCGGATATATTTTATAATCTCAACTGAGCCCTGCCTCCTGATGTACGCTTAACGATCCTCTTCTGACATCCGTCATCGCTCGGCACACGTACATATCCAAACGAAATTAGAATTCACTAATGTATACACATTATAGCAGGAGAACGAAATCTCATCAAAGGAATCGACAATCCTAAACATAGGGCTTTATAACAAACAAAGCAACGCTGAAAGCATAATAAGCCGTACAGATCCTAAGGACACTAGAACCTGATGCTTTGATACCACCTGTGATACCCCGCCTGATTAAATACCGGGCGATCACTCCTTTATTAAATTAAAATCAAGGTGAACAGTTGGTTCATTCTTAGCATCACTGTCGTAAAAATACTTTTCCAATTTAAACACCCTAAATAATTAAGCTAAGTGTCAAAACCATTTAAAACGTTATTCTCATTTTATTAAATCCGGTTATAAAACCTTAAACCATTAACATCTAAAGGGTCACACATTAAGAATAAAAAATAGAATTGAACATACACGAATTTAATCATCAATAATAAATCCCTACATTTACAACACTAAAGGAAAACATCCTGACAGTAATAAATCCCGAAATAAAGGTACTGCAAGTAAAAATTTCAATCTCTGACAATACCAACTAAATAATAGAAAGAGGGCGACACATGACCCTGCTGGATAAAACTGAACTAGGAGTAGAATCAAATGGATGAAGTCGTCTAAACAACAGGCCTGCAACTCCCACCTAAGCTGCAGCACGTTCCTTCCAAAGGATCCTAAGTAAGACGCCCTTGTGGCTGGGGACCTGTAATACATACATATATATATACAAGAGAGAAAAGGAAATAGAAACGGGTCAGAGCCCGATAGTGTATATGATTTAAAAATTCGTTTAGCAAGTATATAAATTGATACAGGCCAATGCAACAACATATTAGTGCGACACTCTCTTGAGAAATTCTCACCTCTCTTCTAATGTGCACTCCTATCGCACTAACCTTCCCAATGGTTCATCTCATCATATATCACGCTATCTTTCCCCAAGGATTTAACTTGTCTTAGGTTATTCGCAGGGTTTAAATTTGAACGATACAATTGTTTGAAAAGAATATTTCAATTAGTATCCAAAATTCTCGTTTTAACTTTATTAACTTATAAAGTTTTCCATTGTCATATTATACTTTCTCAAGACAAGTATTTCAATTTGAGTCATCAACCATGTCCTACATATCAAATCACAGTAGGCAGTTCCAGATTTCAGAATTTCATACATATATATTAACTACTCGTATAATATATATATCATAACAGCACCCCACATAAAAACTATAGTGCGGGCATACTCTGCTATCCAATCCCCATATCAATTGCACTAAAGGGAATACAAGTTTGGAATCACTCTCGAACTGTATCAATACATACACAAATAATATTGAGGCGAAGCATAGATTCCAAGTCCAAGAGGTCAGTACATACCCTCACGTCTCTTAGGACCGTGACTACCGATTCGATAGCCTGTACCTAGGATTTCTATCTTCTAGGGTACGAGTCAATATCCCCCATAAGGCACACGAGATAAGATCGTCCCAGCGCGGAAACCTCAGGGATAGCAAGTAGCGCGAGCATGATTTTCACAAGTATATAATATATGCATACACAATCATATAAATATACCACTTTTATTATATCAATTTAGGTTTATCCCATAACCCACATTCACAACATTTATCCTTATTTTCCCATTATTATTTATCAAGTATAATGGTTCGTTTCTAACTTTAATTCGAAGGGTTTTTCCAACTTACTACGTAACCCTCATGGACTCTATTCTTCCAAATGTACAATTCAGTTGATATCCATTTATGTTCCAACGTAACTCTCTCTTACGTGTCTCTCCCCTTTAATATATACTTACATTATCGCTTATGCAAAATATCCCAAAAATATAGATTTCGCCTTACGTTAAAGGATTTTGAATTTTATTTTCAAAGATGAGAATTTCAAATGGTTTCGAAATCGGAATTAAAATGGAGTTTTAATTGAATTTTTTTTATTATTATTTAGAAGAGTCCTCAAAATATAAAACTCTCTAAGAGTCCTCAAAACATAAAACTCTCTAGTAAAAATAATATTTTTAGAAATCCGACCGTTCGATCAAGCTGAATTTTTGTCAGCAGTCCTGTCTCGCCGTTCGCTACAACAAACTAAAATTTCAAGCGATTCCAATGGTCTGATCATCCGGAATAAATTTTTTAGTGTTTGTATCTAATTAGAACTCTTTTCTTAATCAAACTCTTAATCCTTTACATGACGAAGGGTTTCCAGAATATCATTTAAGTCATCACTACATGCAATTTCCTATCTCAAGTTCGGTTTTTCTTCCATACAATTCATCCTAATCATTCATAAACCAATGAAAGATGCATCAACGAAATAAGAAAGATAAACACTTGCCTGGGTTTTTCAGAAATCTGGTTTGGTGTTGAATTTGGTGTGGTTGCGTTCCCCGTCTCGCGATCTACGCGTTGGCGGTGGCGGCGGTGCAAACGGCTGAGTTTTGAGCCTCTGAATGCCTTGAGAGCTCTCTCCTCTCCTCTCCAATGGTCGTTCTAGTGTTTTGAGTTATCTAACCCTAGGAGATAACCTAAACATCTGATATAACCCCTTTAATTTTCGTGCGTTTAATTACCCAAAAATACAAAATGACTAAAATGCCCTCCTGGGGTACTAATTAGGCCTAAAAACGCCCCGAGACCCAAATCAAACTCCCGGGTATACTTTTCTGACTATCTCGACCCTTCCGGACGCGTTGGCACACTCAAAACGACCATATGGACAACTTATAAAATATTCACTTTTATTAATCCACATTTAGTCTCGACACGACACAGGCGCGTCCCGACTTAAATTTCCACAATTGTCATTTTATTCACACGTGACAATATTATAAAAATAAATCTCATATATTACTATACTCATCCAGTAATATTCAACAAATAATAAATTTCCAATAATTACCTACTCTCGTCACGCTAGTAAATATTTAAAACAACATTCCGGATTAAAATTAATTTAATTATCTCAATTAAATTTAATTAATACCTAAATTTAAAAGCCATGAAAATAAGGGGTATTACATAATTCCCCCCTAATAATGGAATTTCGTCCCGAAATTCGAAAAATAAGGCCTATCAGATAGCACAATTCTGGATATCCTTTTCCGTACGCAAACTAACTACACATTACGGCGCTCAATCACTATAGCCCTTTCTCATAGCAACATTGTTTTACATTCTCATTGGAGACACTTCACATTGTGCTCCCAACCGACAACATTCGCATAGATCACGCCTATATGTTATAAATTTCATTATCTCACTATCATTAGGAGGCCGCACCTCACTACATGACAAATACTCGAATTTATTCATATACAAAACTCCCATTCTGAGAAAATTATACGAACATTTGATCACTCTTGTTCGCCTAAAACAGTCGTGGAATTCTACCACAGTTATCGGATGTTCTCTCGACCGATCCAAAAAACTCTGATTATCTACTCACCTCTAAACATGAGGAAGGATAATAGTCGAGGTTCTTCCATAACAAAACCTAAATAAGCACCTCGTAAGCGACAGACCGGTACGAGTGCTTCTACAGAGCGCTCCTGAAATCATCGTATCAATATTCCAAAATCTCCTTCACGTGGCTCCACAAATCTTTAATTACCGTGCACCCATTCCCTGGCTACGGGTGATACATCCTACTCGAAACGAAACCTTATCTCCGCTGGTTTTTGAAATCCCATATCAAAGGTGGGATTCACCAATCTCATCCTGATTTTGAAATTTATACTGCCCCGGACCATGCACTGGCGCGATCCTTCCTTTCAAAGGAAGTCTGGGGCATACTAGTTAATATTGTAAGTCAGCCCAAAGGAGTATCAATCACCTCCTTCTCGGCGACTTTATTCACATGTTCGGGATGAACCTTTGATCTTGTTTAGAGGATGGCAACCCATCCAAGAACTGTACCGACCTCTTCCAAATTCAGGAATTGTAGCTAAACACAAAATTCTTTGGTTGATTCTCCTCTTTCAACCCAACCTTACCAATGGGCGGTGCATGTAGAGACTATCACTACGTCCCGCTAAACATCAATTCTTCCTTGAAATGTCTCACATTAGGTGACACGTAATACTCCCCTTCCTTCCTTGTAGTATGCCGAAAGTTCCACCCGTGATCTTCTCTCCACGAAGCGCACTTCTGGATCCCTTATACCATACTAATATCATCACACTTTGTATGTGCAAGTCGCTCTCACGCTTGACTACTAACAACTCCACTCCGAGTGCTATTCATTAAATTCTACTCTATTCAAGGAATACCAATTCTTAAATGGCTTCCCACAGCCTTCCATCAAATTAGGGTGTGCTATTTTAATTGCACACTTAGGTATGGATTTTCGCCCCTCATGTGACGTTTAATCCATTCTATCACTTCCACTTCGTTTAACTAGTCCCACAAACATATATGACACACGTCCATGACCACGTCCCTTCGACTCGCACGATTTTAACTGCAGTTAACCAAGATGCCCACATTTTTGTAACACCCCGACCGCCCTAGAAGAGCGAACGGCGTGCTACTCATTTGTAGAACGAACTAAATTCAACGAAATAGAAGGAATAGGGCATTTAAATTCCATGACGATAAAAGAGGAATAATAATTCTCAACCTTCTTTAGATAAGTATAACAATTTTCCCAAATAGGTACAACAACCAAAATAAATCAGTAACGCTCTATTCATCAAAATAATTTCAAGTCATCTCTTTTGTATAATAAAGTTCTTTCCAGATAGTCCATTCTAAAAATCATTCCAACTCTTTATTTGCCTCGTGTTTTGAACGCGGTTACGATATTTGGGTACTCTCAATCACCCTAGAAATCAAAATTCTTAAACTCTCCTTATCATCGTTCCACCCCTCAACTCGTGGGGTAAATTTTAATGCTTTCTTACCACAAGATCCGACTTCCAATAGCTTTAAAACAAAATTCAACTTGCAATTTAAATACATAATTACTTGATCCCATTTCGACTAGGGTACCGAACTCATGGAATAGTGACCAAACGTCTCCCTATTTCCAGCCTTACGCTAAGTTTCATGCGTGGGATGTCTCGCAAAGAGAAATCCAAAAGAGGAACCCCCTCGATACACTACTACCTAGCATTGTCGGTTATCGAAATCCGTTAGGTCCTCCGTCCATAGCATATACCCCTTTATTCCGTCCCCTGACAGAAAAGTTACAATTTCTCCCGTAATTATGCTTAACAAAGAACGTTTCACTAATTGCACTATTGTTCAGTATTGGTTTATGGTAATTACATTCTATAAACCTCGGATACATACGATTGAAATTCTCTAAATTTCCTTTTTGTAACATTAGGGGTATAAATCTTAACTCCCACATCTCTTAAGGATAAATATAACACTGCACTCTTCCTATCACTAAGTCCGGAATGCTAAACATAATATCGAGTCAAGTCTTTTCGCTCAACAGTAAATCTCGGTACATACTGAATCATACTGACAAAGTCTATACATACATTGGTATCGAATATCTCGAGCCCACTATCTCCTCCGAAGTCTCTAGGATAGATAATATAAGTGCGAGTCCACCCTTCTTACAGGTAAAGCCTCACCAAAACAAAACGTGTTGCAGTAATGTAACTACTCCGATAGCCTTGCAATAAATGCCCACTATCATACTACCCATTTCTATAACATTTTAACAAAGATAATATCATACTCGTGTATCACATCACTACAACGAGTAACCTCAATAAAGTATAAAAAACTGTTAATATACTCATACATCCCCCGCGAATAGCACCAAAGAAAAATCCCGCTATACTAAGGAAAAATATTCATATAATGGTAACATTTATAATGATATGCATTAAACTCGTCTCACATGCTAATCTAGCAATGAACAAAATATGGTGACTCGCTCGTGTCACATAAACACGCCGCATCCTCTAAGGATACAACTTATACTTCCATCATGGCAATCGTCTTGACTGTACAAATGGTTTTCGGACGTAACACGTATGCCCAAACCAAAACAAAATTACTTTAATCGTTGCCTTTTACTAGGCACCGTATTCTTGTCCTTTTACTCACTTTGGAACATATTATCGTGAGCGATCTCACTCCGCACAAAATACCTCAACACATAATCCACTTGTCACCTGTCCTACTAACCAGGTTAGGATTGTCCTTCTCTCGGACTTTAGTAGACTCGATTCCTGTTAGCCATCCCGGTTGTTCCCTTAGCTTTTTAGGCCATAAAGTTCATGTTACTATCTATAATAGTACTTACTGAATTTACCATCACTTGGTAAGAATTTAACTATCTGAAGCATTTAAATGGTTTTTCTGATGTGTATCCACATCCTTTTGTGGTGCTATACCACCACCGTTGTATTCAGTCTTATTCTCGACTAAATTCTTCGATTCCTTTAACTTCCCCCACAAAGAAGCGTTATCATCTATATTGACAAAATATGACATTGTAAACCTCTGAATCGGTCGTCCATCAGAATTTCCTCCTCGTGTATTATCAACTATTATTACAAGTTGGTCTCCCACTTGGAGTCGTTTCCTCCACTAGTGTCTACCTCTTTCGATACAAAATTTGATAACAATCAGGATTCATATCCACAATTGGACTTCTGTCATGCCCTCCTGCGATGAGTTCAGAACCACGTTTGCTTCTCATCCTGAACAGTTGAGGAAGGAACATACGGTCAACACTGTACCTAAGGTTCTCCTATAGGCATAGCATTCCATTTCTAAAATTGGTGGTTGACTCCAACCATTATAATTTCGTCCGAAAAGCCAAGAAAATTTTCTCTAAATTTTCACTTTCAGTTTGCCACACTCCGTCCTATACCTGCCTTTGGATACTTTACCTCCTTTGGTAAACACACATAATTTCCGCATTTCTAGAATTTCCCACTGACAGTCTCTACACGTTTTTGTAATACGTTGGGTAAGTTTACCCTCGCACCTCATTTGACTATAACGGCATTTGGAAATCATTGCTGCGCCTTAGTCTCCTTTCTAGTCTTGGCTTCTCGTGCCATAATGGAGGTGACCTCGACTACGGTCATCATCCTCGGATATATTTTATAATCTCAACTGAGCCCTGCCTCCTGATGTACGCTTAACGGTCCTCTTCTGACATCCGTCATCGCTCGGCACACGCACATATCCAAACGAAATTAGAATTCACTAATGTATACACATTATAGCAGGAGAACGAAATCTCATCAAAGGAATCGACAATCCTAAACATAGGGCTTTATAACAAACAAAGCAACGCTGAAAGCATAATAAGCCGTACAGATCCTAAGGACACTAGAACCTGATGCTTTGATACCACCTGTGATGCCCCGCCTGATTAAATACCGGGCGATCACTCCTTTATTAAATTAAAATCAAGGTGAACAGTTGGTTCATTCTTAGCATCACTGTCGTAAAAATACTTTTCCAATTTAAACACCCTAAATAATTAAGCTAAGTGTCAAAACCATTTAAAACGTTATTCTCATTTTATTAAATCCGGTTATAAAACCTTAAACCATTAACATCTAAAGAGTCACACATTAAGAATAAAAAATAGAATTGAACATACACGAATTTAATCATCAATAATAAATCCCTACATTTACAACACTAAAGGAAAACATCCTGACAGTAATAAATCCCGAAATAAAGGTACTGCAAGTAAAAATTTCAATCTCTGACAATACCAACTAAATAATAGAAAGAGGGCGACACATGACCCTGCTGGATAAAACTGAACTAGGAGTAGAATCAAATGGATGAAGTCGTCTAAACAACAGGCCTGCAACTCCCACCTAAGCTGCAGCACGTTCCTTCCAAAGGATCCTAAGTAAGACGCTCTTGTGGCTGGGC
The DNA here is from genome assembly GCA_949130495.1 of Sambucus nigra. Lineage (NCBI taxonomy): Eukaryota > Viridiplantae > Streptophyta > Magnoliopsida > Dipsacales > Adoxaceae > Sambucus > Sambucus nigra. Next base: position 393,491,495 of record OX422216.1, read on the forward strand.
ACCTGTAATACATACATATATATACAAGAGAGAAAAGGAAATAGAAACGGGTCAGAGCCCGATAGTGTATATGATTTAAAAATTCGTTTAGCAAGTATCTAAATTGATACAGGCCAATGCAACAACATATTAGTGCGACACTCTCTTGAGAAATTCTCACCTCTCTTCTAATGTGCACTCCTATCGCACTAACCTTCCCAATGGTTCATCTCATCATATATCACGCTATCTTTCCCCAAGGATTTAACTTGTCTTAGGTTATTCACAGGGTTTAAATTTGAACGATACAATTGTTTGAAAAGAATATTTCAATTAGTATCCAAAATTCTCGTTTTAACTTTATTAACTTATAAAGTTTTCCATTGTCATATTATACTTTCTCAAGACAAGTATTTCAATTTGAGTCATCAACCATGTCCTACATATCAAATCACAGTAGGCAGTTCCAGATTTCAGAATTTCATACATATATATTAACTACTCGTATAATATATATATCATAACAGCACCCCACATAAAAACTATAGTGCGGGCATACTCTGCTATCCACTCCCCATATCAATTGCACTAAAGGGAATATAAGTTTGGAATCACTCTCGAACTGTATCAATACATACACAAACAATATTGAGGCGAAGCATAGATTCCAAGTCCAAGAGGTCAGTACATACCCTCACGTCTCTTAGGACCGTGACTACCGATTCGATAGCCTGTACCTAGGAATTCTATCTTCTAGGGTACGAGTCAATATCCCCCATAAGGCACACGAGATAAGATCGTCCCAGCGCGGAAACCTCAGGGATAGCAAGTAGCGCGAGCATGATTTTCACAAGTATATAATATATGCATACACAATCATATAAATATACCACTTTTATTATATCAATTTAGGTTTATCCCATAACCCACATTCACAACATTTATCCTTATTTTCCCATTATTATTTATCAAGTATAATGGTTCGTTTCTAACTTTAATTCGAAGGGTTTTTCCAACTTACTACGTAACCCTCATGGACTCTATTCTTCCAAATGTAAAATTCAGTAGATATCCATTTATGTTCCAACGTAACTCTCTCTTACGTGTCTCTCCCCTTTAATATATACTTACATTATCGCTTATGCAAAATATCCCAAAAATATAGATTTCGCCTTACATTAAAGGATTTTGAATTTTATTTTCAAAGATGAGAATTTCAAATGGTTTCGAAATCGAAATTTAAATGGAGTTTTAATTGAATTTTTTTATTATTATTTAGAAGAGTCCTCAAAATATAAAACTCTCTAAGAGTCCTCAAAACATAAAACTCTCTAGTAAAAATAATATTTTTAGAAATCCGACCGTTCGATCAAGCTGAATTTTTGTCAGCAGTCCTATCTCGCCGTTCGCTACAACATACTAAAATTTCAAGCGATTCCAATGGTTCGATCATCCGGAATAAATTTTTTAGTGTTTGTATCTAATTAGAACTCTTTTCTTAATCAAACTCTTAATCCTTTACATGACGAAGGGTTTCCAGAATATCATTTAAGTCATCACTACATGCAATTTCCTATCTCAAGTTGGGTTTTTCTTCCATACAATTCATCCTAATCATTCATAAACCAATATGAAAGATGCATCAACGAAATAAGAAAGATAAACACTTGCCTGGGATTTTCAGAAATCTGATTTGGTGTTGAATTTGGTGTGGTTGCGTTCCCCGTCTCGCGATCTATGCGTTGGCGGTGGCGGCAGTGCAAACGGTTGAGTTTTGAGCCTCAGAATGCCTTGAGAGCTCTCTCCTCTCCTCTCCAATGGCCGTTCTAGTGTTTTGAGTTATCTAACCCTAGGAGATAACCTAAACATCTGATATAACCCCTTTAATTTTCGTGCGTTTAATTACCCAAAAATACAAAATGACTAAAATGCCCTCCTGGGGTACTAATTAGGCCTAAAAACGCCCCGAGACCCAAATCAAACTCCCGGGTATACTTTTCTGACTATCTCGACCCTTCCGGACGCGTTGGCACACTCAAAACGACCATATGGACAACTTATAAAATATTCACTTTTATTAATCCACATTTAGTCTCGACACGACACAGGCGCGTCCCGACTTAAATTTCCACAATTGTCATTTTATTCACACGTGACAATATTATAAAAATAAATCTCATATATTACTATACTCATCCAGTAATATTCAATAAATAACAAATTTCCAATAATTACTAACTCTCGTCACGCTAGTAAATATTTAAAACAACATTTCGGATTAAAATTAATTTAATTATCTCAATTAAATTTAATTAATCCCTAAATTTAAAAGCCATGAAAATACGGGGTATTACAGTTATTCTATCCTGTATCATGGGAGCCGTAGCAGACACGTACTGTTGTGGGATTTTGTTATAGTCGCTTCATATCATTTGTAAATCTAGATAGGATTTAGTTTGGTGTATCAGGTTTATACTATAAAGTTACTTTTAGCATTTTTATACTTCTCTCCTCTGGATTGTTGTATTATCTGTTACCCGACAGCATATTCGAGTATAATTCTTTTATTTGCACTTGTTACATTTTTATAAGTACATCATTTTATTGTTGTGCGTGAGTGCATTTCTTTTTATCTTACTTGTTAGTTATTTTATTGTTGTCATGATGTTCTTAATATGTTTTTTTAATTTTTTGGCATCCGGTTCTTATGGTTTTGGGTATCTAGCAGATGTTATTTTAGTATCGACAGTTGATGCTAAGAATAATCCATTTGAGATTCCTATTTTAATTTAGTATAGGGTTGGCCACCCGTTATTATTTTAAGCGGGTTGTCACACATCTCAGTTGATATCATACATCGAATCTGCATTTTTGTGTTTAGTAATAGTCTATATTTTCCTTTCTCGATAGTAGGTGATGTAGATTGATAACGGGACTTCATTTGTTTATGGTGGGATTTCAGTGTATTTTGGGCTTTTGGGATTTTTTTCATGGAATTGACATAGGGGGAGAATGAAAATGTATATAGGTGTTTCTTGTCTTATTCAATGTCAAATATTTTATTTTTAGGACATGTAGTAGTTTTTCTTTTAGTGCGAGAACATACCCTTGCCATTATGTGTTCAGATGATTGATTTCCTTATAGGCCTCCATCTGCATCCGAGCTAGCTTGCATTATTGTAAGACCCCATATTTTCAACGAATAATTGTTCAGGATGATACATCGAAGATTGGGGAGCACTAATCAATTTATATTATTTTTAGCATCAATGTAAATAAAAGGGTAGTAAGCGAAAACCAACCATAACATAATAACGAGAAAGCATGGCAATAAGAATAATTGAATTGAGATAAAATGAAACTCCAATAAAATTGAATCCACTATATAAATATTTGTTATACAAAAGTCTCAATTGGAACATAAATAAGATTCTAACCACCTATGAATTAAAAACCCATGCATATAAGTGACTGTTGAAATGAAATGGCTACTCCTACTCTAAGGATGATAAGGTGAATCTCCAACCACTGGATGTCTGACTGATCAACCATCATATTCCTATATATAAAAAAATAATACATATGGGAAAAAAGGTTTATAGATTTGGGCCAGGTCCCTAAAGTTTCAAGAAATAACTTAGAGTATCAACTAGTAATAATCACGTGACTCATTTACGATAAACATGTCAACCCGTCGATGTTCACATGCAAAAAATACCTAACCCCTCATCATAAGTAAAATACTACACAAATGTCTCAACCTAAGAAAAAAAATGATGCTAAAAGTCTTTATCACTAGACTAATAAAGGTATAGAAAATAATAAGATGTAACAGAGATGTAACTCACTACACACGTAAAGTGTACAAGCGAAAACCAACCACGCAGACATCATCCCTAAAATAGGATACACACGATCTTATATAGCAACATATAAAGGTGACATAAGGTTCATTTAATTAAATGTCCATGAGTGAACTAATATATCTTAATATATCTTTTATATCTCATATATCTTAATACATATTTTATATTAAGATCAAGAGCATCACATGAAGGAAACTACCTCTGGGGACCTTCTCGTGCTTCTATCGATAAATTTGTAGGAGTGCCTCACCTAATGGTCATAAACTTAATATAAATAAGGAGAGATGACCATAAAGTAACACCATCATCTAGTCCCAAATCCGCTCGAGGGATTGAGTCAATGTACGTCTTTCATCATGAAGCGGTGACGATCATAACCTTTCAAAATAGCCACAATCGATGGATTGAGTCAACCCGCTCAATTATCAAAACATAATGAGCTTCATAAGTTCATCATCAACAACGAGGAGTGTGGTACACGGTCACAACCTTTCAAAATAACCTCGATCGATAGATTCCCCATGAGTAAGCGACATATTCACATAACGAGTAACTTTTATATACATACACACCACACAATATACATAAATATAGAGAGAATATCACTAAACACTCGTGCGAACCCAAGCCATACCAATCCTTCAAAGTCGGAATGTATTATTTAATTAAAGTCTCAATGAATCTTCAATCTTATTTAAAGTCAACATATTAAATCTCTTATTTTCTTAACTAATAAACCTAGCATTATGAAATTTACCAATTTTTTCTTAAGTAAACAAAAATCGCAATACTCGAATCCACCTTGAAAACTCCAACCACCATTTCCACTAGCCGAACTCGACACACTACAATAGCCAAATAAATTCGCTCCTAGGATGAATCAATTCGGTTCAAAGTAGATAACCGTTTCATCCCAAAGATATGAGTGTGATAACCTAAACCTCCAATAATGCAAAAAATCAAGATTCTAATCCACCCCCAAACCTGAATCAAAATCCTACTCCTAGTTGATCACATATTTAAACTATGAGTGTGTATATATATATACATATAAACCAAAATCAAACAACCCACAAAAATACCCCAAACTCATTAATCTATATTGGACGAATCAATTCCCCCTCTAACCGAATTGATTCTATCGTTGGTCTGAATCCATTCCCCCTATGGCCGAATTGATTCTCATCTATAATTCCAAAGTCGTCTCCACTTCGTCCATGATGGGTTTTAACCCAGCTCAAACCAACGAAAAGTCTCTAAAACACCACAATAACCCAACTTTGAATCGTATAACCAATATATAAAGGTTTATAACAAGTTTTCTAAATTAACATCATTCTAAACAAATTAAATGTCCAAACTCAATCCCTAATTTCATCTTCTTCATTAAAGTAGGTCAAAATAATATATTATTTAAAATCCAAACATCAAATTAACATGAGGATTCAATTTATATATGAAAATCAATCCTAAACATAAGTTCTAATCCCATAATCATATTCCAAAATAATATGACTAAAGATTTCCAACAAAAATCCCAATTTAAGTCAAATTTCAAACCCATCAATAGTTAAATTAAATAACCCAATTAAACCAAATACAAACATGATTAAGATAACAGATTGAATCCCTAAACATGACTCTACATCCCAAATCAAAATAAATGACATTGGAATCACAGCTTGATTATATAATGATTAAGTAAGAAATTTCTTGTGTGAATGATACAAATGAGTCATTAATCCTCTTGATCCCCTTACTCTTACTCCTAAAAGTTCCTCCCAAGTTCTCCCAAATCTCTAAGTTAGCTAGGATTTTATGCTTTGTGTGTGATATGGTCAAATAATGAGGATTAACACCCATAAAATAAGTATAAATCATTAGGTCACCAAAAGACCAAATTTTAGGCCTCTAAATGAGCCCAAAGTACTATCTAAATTAGTCAAAAACTTAACCCGAAGGTATACCTACCCTATAGTCCCAATCCAAAGCACTAAACACTTTTATGGTACTCCGTGTTACTCCAGAGTCCAATCCAAATAGTAATACCTCATCATAAATGGTAATACCACCACAAAATAAATAAAATACATAGTTAATTATTTTATGTCTAACAAATAGTCAAATATCATATAATTAATATCAACATCTAATTATTTATAACATACGACACAAAAATCACATCACATGAAAATTTCAAATATCATCTAGATTAATTATTTTAAATTGAGTATTTTATTATTGCCATATCGCACAATTAATAATTAATTTCAATTACTAATTTATCTCTCAATTGATAGATAATAAATATAATCTATAAAAATATGGGGTATTACAATTGCATATCTTCATCAACTAGAAGATTTAGGTGGACATTTCGACATTTTTAGATATGGTACATAGATTTGATATACTTTAGGATGCCCTCCATTTTCCCACATATTTGTTTCCACATTTGTTGTAGTTGTTCATATCCTTAGAAAGTGAACGTGTGCAAATGGTGTCTCCTAGTTGGGTAATTTTCTAAATGTTTTATATTCTATCCAAAACCATTAACAAGGATAGGATTTGTCACTGTTCATACAGATATGACCATTAGATTATTTGATTATCTAGTTTTAAAGGGCGTGCATGTGGATAAAAAGACATCCACGCGCACATACTTGATACAAACGGGAAATAAATTCACTGCTATAGATACCCATTTTGTCTCCATTTATCAATTAGAACTCCCACTTCTCTTTGATGAAATTTTTGTATCGACTGGATTCTCTTTGTATCTCCCTCTATCTCTCTAGAAACTCTAGTTGAGATTTATTTTTTCTCACTTTAATGGAAACATTTTCTGAGAGATTTTTGAGTGATTTCTCAAAATTAACCCTAGAAAACCTTTCATCATCACTTGTCTTTAAAGATCTTTAGTTATGAGGTGAACAAGGTAGAAAATCTAAATTATTGAAGATGTTTGCCCAAATTTGATGTGTGGATGCTAATTAAAGTGGATTCTCCTCTCTCTACAAATGAGCTTTGGATGAGAACCGCTAGAATGGGTGGAGTATTGAGGATTGATTCAACTGAAAGATTGTAAAGGAACTCAAGTTAGGTATATGGGTGATCTCTTGTACCATATTTAATTTTTCAGTCAATTAGTTATTGTGTCCCCAGGTTTTCTCTCGTACATCTTGGTATCATGATCAATTTTTCATTTACCTTCATTCACAATACACAACCTCACATTATTTCAGATATACACTTGATGTAAGTGGGTATATATTTAGATCTCACATAATTGCAATTGAAGTGAACTAATTTGGATATATCTCACCTAATCACAAATCAACTTGAATTTGGATATGATTGGATCTAGGTGTAGATTTCTCATCTTATTAAGTTTCAATTGAACTCAAAGGCGTTTGAATTGGATTTTGTACAAAAAATTCCCAATAGAGTTAATTTGTATGTTTTGGATTATTACGTCTTTAGACAAAACTGTTTGAGTCATACGTTAGTACTTAAGTGTGTTGACATTTCAAGCCTACGACGTGGGTTTTTGAAGATGTAGGGGGCAAGTTAAAATAGCTACATCAACGTGTCATATTTTGTGCACATTTTCGTCTTCATGTTTCGATGATTTTGCAGGTATGAATGCATAAATAATTTGATCTTTAGATATTTTATATATGGTTGTTAGGAATTTGTAAAATTCTATTTAAAAAATATTTCAAAATAATTTTATACTTTTTAATATTTTTTAGAAGAAAAATATATTTTTTGTGAGGTCGTTAGAATGACATTGGGCATATCGTTCAAATAAGTCTATGTACCTTATTAGATCATGTTCCAATGGAACTTTGAACGAGATATTTTTTTCCAATAAGATGCATGGCTTCATTCGAACGAGTTGTACCTCGTCCGAATGAACCTATGAATTTTTGATAATTTTGAGATTTTTCATATTGCTTTTCATCCTATCTCATTTTTGGAAAACCTCATATAAACAGGAGTGTAGAGCATCAGTTTAATTAGAGATAAAACTTATGTGTTGAGTTCCCAAATTCTTTAAAAAAATCTCTCCAAAATACAAGATTACACCCAAGTTGTTTAGGATCCAAGTGTTCATCATATTATTCTTTGAAGATCCTGTTTTAGGCACCATTAGTTTAGTTTCTCTTCATCTTATTAAGAAATCCTTTCATCTTCTGAACTTCGTATTTGTTGTTTACACACGATGGACTTTGTGTCATAGTGTTATGATGAAAAAGCAGTGGACTCTTGTGTTATAGATCCATTGATAGTTCATGAGCGCTTCGGTGGATATCGAGTTGTGTGTGTGTATTCACACGTTGTGGCAGTGCACAAGTGGAATCTTGTGTGAAACTATGCAAAGGTTGAGGAATGAAGAGCGTCAAGGCTTGTGAGGGCTTCAAAACTGTATTTTAAGTCTTCTATAATATCCTTCCTAGTTTGAATACTTAGTGGATTTTGCATGGCTGGATTGTTCGAGGTTTTTCTCATTTGGATTTTCCTCGTACATCGAGCGTTCTGTGATTATTTATTTTACTTTATACTACTATCACCTAGATGTGTGTTTTAGGGAAAAATAAAATTGGCTAAAACTGGTTTACACAAAAGTTTCGGTTGTGATTTTCAAACTTATGAGTTTGCAATGTTTTCCTCTAAAAAGATGATGAAAGATAAGAGCATTACTTTAAAATCCAAAAGGAGAAAACTTGTGTTTTGGATGATGAGTCTGAAATCAATTCTGATTATATGGTCATGTTTGCAAAGAAGTTTAAGAAATTTCTAAAGTTTGAAAAATAATCGAAAGATGAAAACAATTTTGAGAAAAGAAATTTTAATAAGGCTATAAAATTCAGTAAAAATTGTAATGATAATCTTAAGAGAGATGAGTCAGATAGATATTTTTGGTGTGAGGGTTATGGCCATAGGAAAATTGAGTGTACCACTAAACTAAGGAAGGAGGGAAGGAAATTGAACGTGTAAAATAAGACCCTTAGTGATAGTGATCCAGCAGAGGAACTCGATTGCCCCATTGGGCGCAATTACACCGCATGCATGGCTAGTCGTATGCATTTTAATAAAGAATCATTCGATGAATATAATTTTAAGCATGACACTTACGAGGCCATTGTTTGTTTTTCCCATGTGAATAATGGTGGAGAGAGTGGAGAAGAAGACGATGAAAAAGAGGAGAAAGAGAAGGCAAGTGAATTACAAGTTTCTTTTCGTTTGTAATATATGTAAACCATGAAATTAAAAAAGTCTAACTTGAAGTTGGAAGCTAGGCTCAAATAACGTACCATAGGTAATGATGAGAGTACTTTTACTGAGGATCTTAGGGCATGTGAGAAGACTCTTAGGAAGAAGCTTGCATATGTTGAGGTGGAGAGAGATAACCTTGGGGGATTAGTGGATATGTTAAAAAAGGATTCCCTAGTTTTTTTTTATAAGTTTCATCATTTACTCGAGTCTAGGAATGTGGAGATAGAAGGGATATTAGGAGACTCAAGCATTGGAAAATTTGATTTGATGTCTAGGTTGGGAAAGCTGATTAAAAGGCACCACTCTAATCAAAGACGACAATTATGGTATTGGCTTTGATATTCCAAATGCTTTCGCTGCAAAAGCCAAAACTATGATTTAGAGATAGTTAATTACTGCTAAGAACATTAGAGAAGGTCAACCCAAGGGAAACATTCCTCATATCTACACTTGCACACATTGCGGTACGAAAGTTCACCTTAGGTGTTTTGCTTTAATCTTAAAGATGGTAATAGAAAATGTGATCTTAGAGTCACCGTGGTTTCCGAAACCCAAGAGCGTCATTTCACAGCTACGTGGGTCGGGAAATTAGTTTTGGAGGCTTTACATATTAGACTTATTATTCTCTAATGCTTGCACATGATAATTGTCATGCTAAATCTATTTATTGATTGTGTTCTCTTGTTTACATACAGTAGCTTTTGTACATCGTGATTATATGTGTTTTCTAGTTTTATGTGGTTTGAATCTTTTGTATTTCAATTTTTCACTTATTGTGTCTTATTGAAGAATACAAAAAGATTTTGTTTGTCTTTTGAGTTTGTTTTTCTTTTTGTGTCATAAAATGCTTAAAAACTTAAGAAGTTTTTTAGTTCATTTATAGTTTAGTCTTACACATTTTGTGTGGCATATCGGTGTGTTTGATCCCATTTCCATTCATATTTCCATGTGTATAGAACATTTGATTATGATTTTCAATACTTAGATTCGTCTTAATAATGCTTACATAAAGTTGTTTGAAAAGGATTTTCTTAATGGATTCACTTTGCATATGCCACCTCAAACGCATGAACGAGCTCGTTTGGATTTTAACTTTATATGTTACATAATTTATGTGTGGTTTTCTCCTAACAATCTTGTCATTTACATATATATTTAATTGGAGGAATTGTCCATCTAAAAGCCATTACCCGTGTCTTTGTGCTTTTATTGAAAATATGAGTGTGCATGGAAAAAGGACTATGAAGGAAGAAATCTTCCTTGTGTGAAAGGCCACCATTAGCAACAGAATAAAAAATTAAGAGTCAAAAGAAAAGGATATATTGACTAGGATAATTTTTTTCCATTGATTCTTCAATTAAAATTGTATTTTCAAAATATAAGAGTGAAAAAAATGATATATCTATAATTTTGAGGGTGTTATAAGTTGAATATCAATGGGTTTGCACAATGAGTCCTAGTTATTTTATATTTGACACGAATGATTTGAGAATCATTAATATTTCTAGGCTAATGTGCCTTATGCTTATTTGTCCATTTATGAGTTCACATTATTTGTCACTATGAGGCTAAATCTTTATTTGATAAAGTTTATACAGTCAAATAGAACTCCGTAGACATCTTTGAGTGATTGGATCATAATTCATTTGTTTCTAATTTATGCCCCTTCATTCCATCCCACTATGACACCCCACCTAATTAAATACCGCGTGATCAGTCCTTTATTAAATTAATTCAAAATATCCACTTGGTTCATTCTTAGCATCAATGTTGAAAAATAATTTCTTATTAATTCACCCAATAATTAATTAAGCAAAGTGTCAAAACTTTTTTGAATTTTAATTTAATTAAATCCATACCACCATACTAAAATAAAGTAACTAGCACCCCAACACAACTGAATTAAAATTAAACAAATTTAAATGTAACTGGAATAAACTCTCCGCTGGAATATCTCACTATCACCATCCAAAACAAAATGATAATAACAGTAATAATATAAAACGAATACAATATTCGGAACTGAAATGAGATAACTAAATCCTAGGAGACATGCCCTAAATGAATCAAGAACTACAAGGATAAGAATCAATGAACTGAGATCATCTAGTCAAAAACTGCATCTCCATAAACATGTCAAAATATCCACCCTTTAAGTCGGGGATCCCTGATACTCGGCACCTATATATACATACATATATATATATACATACATATATATATATACATATATATATATATATATATATATATATAATACTGCTATTGTGCATACCAGTCCGTATTTTGAAAGTGCGGGCCGGACATTTGTCCACTAGCGGTGAGCCTAGAAATTATAGGCACACTCTCTCTCTTTTCTGGGCTCACCGCCAGGTGACACATGTCCGGTCCGCACTCTTAAAATGCGGACTAGTATGCACAAGAGTAGTCCAGTATATATATATATAGTAAAGAAGAGAATATGCAAGTAAATGGGTCAGAGCCCGATTGTAAAATATTTTTAAAAATAACAACTGCTTAATAATTACAAATTAAGCCATTATTATATTCATATCATTTTTTTGGCTCTCACTTGAGAACCTCGCCCCTCATCTAGAGTGCAAAAGTAACGTACCTCAAAATATTCCTTGCAAAATACCCATTTACTAGTTTAATACAAGTGATTAAGGGTGAAAAGTAGCGTGTAGTCAGCACGCCGATCATTGTTTCCTATTCACCACCTTAATACAAAAAACTAAACTTATGACTACACTCAACAAGGGAGTATAACGGCCAATTCTGGGTATCGAAAATCCACATAGACGTGTTGCTAGAATTTAATTGGTTTAATATTTCTAAAATAAAAGTGTAAAAGATAACTTTGTAACTAAAAAAGAAAGATAAAAGATAAACAAGGCATGAATGTATTTAAACTGAATTAACAAAATGAATAAAAACTATAGGTTGCATTGAATATCCCTCACCCCGAGTTAATTAGTATGAAATGGTTACATGGGCTCATGAGTTATTATGACTGGGTCTTGTTTCGATAGTTAATTAAACCCTGAGTTGTCACACCCCTAAATTTGCATAAAAGTCTAATAAGATTTTGGCGTCAACAAATACACCGAAAATTACGCATGCAAGGTCATAAATACGAAGCATAAACGATATACCCCGTTAAATATCCTAGACAAAATAACTAGGACAACCCACTCAAAATAAACACGTAAAACTCCATCACCGAAGCAAAGCAACCAAATAAACCCTAGGTGAGTTCAATCCGACACAACCTAGATTAAACTACCCACTACACATAAATAAAAGCATTAATTAAAATAACTAAGTAACTAAGAAATAACTAATTAATTTATCACTACAAATTAAACTAGGCTTGAGATAAATACCAAAGCATGAAAAATAAATGAACAAAGCATAAATAAGATCAAGAATATGAAATAGCATCCACTTACATAGATGGGTGTCAAGCCACCAAGAAATGGAGGATATTGGGGAGGTTACCACAAAAATCCTCAAATATTACAAACCCTAAGTTAAACTAAGGGGGGGAGAGAGAAAAACTAGAGAAAAAAAACTAGATATCCCTTACAAAAATAATAAAAGTTTCTATTTATAGTAAGTTGGGAAAAGGAAAGAAAGAAAAAAAATAAGAAAAGAAAATGGGTTTAAGTTACGTTTAATGACTAAAAGAAAAATAAATAAAAAAGAAAAAGGAAATAAAAAATCTCGGCAACAGCAAATGAAGGGGACCGATCGACCGGGGCCTCAGGCCGGTCGACCGCGACAGAGGGAGAGGGTTCACTGCCTCGTGCTTTAGGCAAAAATCTAATCATCGGTCGATCGCCGGCGAGAGGCCGATCGACCAAACCAGTTGGAACTCGTATGGCTGCTGCAACTATCTTTCTCAAGCTGAGATCCACCAATGGTGGTAACCCGAGAACTGCCCTTGCTACGAATTGGGTTGCCCAAATCGCCCAAAATAGTGTTTTCTTCCAATTCATAAACCAACAAAATCAAGGCCACCGCCATTTTATGCCAAACTTGACACCTTTCAAAGCTCCACCAAAAATGACCAAAGCCATGGAAATGTCAAAGTGGGTACTCCAAAAACCCGAGCCAATTGACCCACAACTAGTTCCACACGGGACCCAAGCTCCAATTTCGGACGAAAAGCTCGAATTTCGGATGAAACCAAAAACCGAGCACAATCTCGAGACAAAATAAAATCGCCCATGGAAGCTCCTGCAAAATGAAAGAGAAAAGGACATATATAGAATTAAATAAAATTTTAATATATTAATAAAATAATAATAAATAATGTCTTATATTTCCTCCCCGATTAAAGGTCCATGTTTCCTTCGTTCAGACTCCGATTTGATCACCGTTCACGGCCACGCGAAGCTTGACCTGAGGGATACAACTTTCGTGAATACTTCAGGCAAAAATCCCGAAGTGTGAAATTATGAAAGTGCCCCTGAACGTGCAAATCGAGACGAAACTTTACCGGAATGCGCTCAAACTTCATACTAAGCACTATAACACCTATAAAAGCTCAATAATACCTCAAATATCATGTAAGTATATAAAACGGAGGTTGTCTAATTAATAAGCATAATTATAGCAATTACATTACCCGAAGGGGCTAAAATGCCTAAGTTCGAGGGTATATAAGTGCAATATTCGATACGAATCGCACCCCATAAATTACACATTGCTTGCCCCTAGTAATGAAATTCAAAGAAAGAAGAACTATAAGAAAACCACAAAACATGAGATATATACAAAAGTGATAAAAGGGATAAGGCCACTTTCGCGGGCGAATGATTGCATTTAGCGTATGCAATAAGGAGTTAAACCCCTAGATTACCCTAGTGGACGAGTGTCGTCTCATGAGGGTTTTTAGGGATGAAACCCACAAACCTCATATGGTCTCCTCAAAATATGACCAATCACATGCGACACCCAACAATAGCGAAAAAGATTTCATACACATTATTAGCAAAGTGAATGAATTCACACAGAAGTCCGTATTATGAACATTATAGAATGCACCTCATAGAATTGAAACCTTAGAAGTGGGAGGGGAGAGAGCACATGAAAAGCGTGATTTGGCAAAAAAATTAAAGTAAATCGGATAAACATAAAGTGTGCATATAATCCGATCCTCACGGGCATTACACTCAATAAATAAAATCACTCGGAACGGGAGGTAATACACGAGACATGCATGCATAATGAGCAAATGTAAATGGAAACTAGGCCGCGCACATGTCACAAATAAAGAACACTATATATAAAAATGAAAAACTGTAATCTCAACGAAAGATACTGCACATTAAAGGAGGCGAAATATATTTTCACAGATTATCAAAACTATTATGACTTCTAAATTAAATGCATCCTAAGATCACACAGGACTTGAATAGGGTTATAATGTAGGCTAGGCTAGGCTAGGGTACGAAATGAAGGATATGTATATAGGGATTCAAAGTATTCGGGATGAAAACTTGGGATAATGGAAAATGCGGGCAATATCAAAATTTGAAAATAACTTCCAAATAAGCATTAAATAAAACAATTGGAGAGTAATCAAATCTTATTGAACTATATACACAACATATACAAACTTTCTCTTTTATTTTCTTTTCTTCTTTTCTCATGTTTTCTTTTCTTCTTTTCTCATGTTTTTTTTTCTTTTTCATTACACTTTATTCTTTTCTCACTCTTTTCATGCTCAAATTGCAACCACACTACATAACATCATCCAATGCCAAGCAACATTCCAAACAAAGGTATGGAAGGTAATAAGTATGGTATATAATTCCAATGTGGAGTTGGTATGAGATTTTTGGTTTATGAATCGAAAGGCTAATATTTAGGCTCAAGGGGTTGACGAGGGTAAACATATAAGGTGAGGTCAAGGTCAATATGGGTAATATAACAAAGATGGCCTATGATCATTTCATAATGTTTATGAAATTCTCGAGTCACAAAAAACTTTGAAAATCATGCTTAAGTAACACATTTCAAGATATAAACTCAATTAATGAATAATCAATGAAAGAAAAGAAAGATTACCGACGAATTCAACGTATTCAAAGTGGAAAGAATAGTGCATACTGTAATAACCCTCGCTTATGAGAACATATTTTATATTTAATTACTAGGTACGGTAATTAGATATAAAATGTTGGGTTATGGATTGAGTATGAATTTAATGAAGAAAAGTAAATGTTCACTATGAAATTTCATATTTACCGTAACTATATGTGAATATTTCCATGTCATGTTTTATAATATCATATGAATTAAAATGATATTTGGCTTAATAATGAGACCTGAACTTAAAATGAATTATAAATTGTCCAAATGATAATTTGGAGGCCGTAGTTGAGTCTGGAATGTGCGATATAGTCAAATATTGTGCCATATTGTATTTTGAGGTTGTCGGCACTTTTGACTGGTTATACCTTAAAAATGCAGTTGCGTGTTATTTTATCGCAATATTGGTCAATTAAGTTGGAATTTTGACTAATGCCACGACTTAGTCTTACTAAGTCTTCTATTTTCCCAAATTTCATTTCCTAAACCTAGAGAAAGCTTGAGAGAGGAAGTGAAAGAGTAGAGAAAAGAGAAGGGATTGAAGATTGAGGGAGGATTCTTGCTTCTACACAAGGAAAATCTGCATTTTCTCAATTGAGGCATGTTTTCTACTTGCTATTTGTGGTTTAAGATAAATGATTTGTTATGATAATGATGTATTAATCATGGTTTAGCTATTTTAGGGTTTTCTTTGTGTATTTGTGGGTTTTGATCCATTCAAGAATGTTTTGGATGTTTGATGAGGCTTATGGTAGTAGTTAGTAGCATTTATGTTATGTTGGTGGCAATAAATGAGTTGGCTTTGGGATTAGCTTGAAATAGGAAGATTTGGTTTGGTCTAGGTATGCAAAGACCGGTCGACCGCGATTCTCAGACCGGTCGATCGGGCCTTCGGGAGAGGGCATACTGCTTTCTTTCAAAGGCATAAAAGTTAAGGCGCGGTCGACCGCGGTTCCCTAACCGGTCGACCGGCCCTGCCGAAGTGAACTTTCTGCTTTTCTTCCTAGGCAAAATCTTGAGATGTGGTGAACTGCGGTATTGGGACCGGTCGACCGGTCACCTGTTTTCTTCCCCAAAATTTTATTTTCGCTTTTCAAATCTTTTCTTTTCATAGGGACTTAAGGACCTTCTTAAATGAAGTAAATATAGGGTCTTAGAGTATTAGTTGAGTTTGGTCGACACCCTAGACTCTAAGGGGTTCATCTAGGGTTCATTTCAGGGGTGGGGTTTAAAGTAATGTTCAGGCATTACTTCTCTCTTATAGTTTTATAATAATCTAAGAGATCTTAGAGTCAAATTTGGAGACTTTGGGAGTTATTGTGAGCTAGGTTTGACTTGATGGTCTATTATGAAGCCAAAAAGGAGGCTTTGGAAAATAATTTGGGGAGTCTAACTATTTATCGAGGGTGTTATGCTGATACGAAATACGTATAGTTCCGGATAATCTTAATGCATTTGATAAAATGTAAAATGGATAAAGTAAATGAAAATTTACTAAATCATGTAATGGAAATTAATAAAATGAATGATACACACCTCTCTAAATACCATCTTAAGGGAAGTCCGTGCATGAGGTGAAGCCCCCTGGCTAATGAATGCAGGGTGGATATAGTCTTAGGCCATATGAGCGCTTGTTTTATATTTTTTGCGATGGGTAGGAGATACGGGTGTGGTCTTGACTACCCCGCAGGCATATGGCCACTTCCCAACATTTCGATAGGATCCCAGGTTGTCTTATGATAGGCCCTGGAAGATGATGGTTATTTAGGGGCGCGCACAGTGGGGAAACCCGGACGGGCGGTCTTAGAATCGTTATATATATATATTCTTATAACTATTCTAATTATCGAGTTGGACTCGATGGAACATGAATGCCATAAAGAGCAAAGTATATGCCACAAAGAGCATACAATTGAAACATGTGCCATAAAGAGCACAGGATAAATTTGTATTCCTGATAAGGAATGAAAAGAAGATGAAATGAAAAGGATGAAAGATGAAAAAGGTTAAAGACTATTATCAATTGCATACATAATTGACTCTTACCTTATGATTATTTAAATTTCCTTAGTTTATTTCATAATGTTACCATGCTAGCTTCTCATCTCTATCATCCATGTTTAACTGTTCATCATTGTCCTACTTGTCATTTATCTGGTGACCACATAAAGCCGGGCTCTTACCGGTTCTTCTTTCTTGTTATGCATGTATATATTATATCCGCTCAGGTGTTCCACCACAAGGTCACCCGTAATGACCTTCCTATTCCAGTGTCTTTTGAGGAGCCGTAACATTTTGCGGGTATCACGGGACATTTTGTGTAGACGCCTCCCTTGTTGTTTTCTAGTTATGATCAGTCCTTATTCGGGCGTGTGGCCCAAATGGTTGTAATTGTATAATGGATGTATTATGTAACACATGGAACTTATGGTATGTTGTATGAATTCGATTGACCGACATTTTTTTTGGTCCTTCCCTTATTATGGTTGATATATATTTATGTGCTTGTGGGAGTTTTCACATTTCTTTTCTATTATGGGTTGTTGATAATGCTTTCTTTAAATTACAGAACTAACTATGGGTATCTATCGCACATATCATCCTCGCGCTCCCAAGTAGACTCATCCACATTAGGGTGTGCCCATTGAACACGCATAAGCGGAACTACTTTCGATCGCAAACATTTCTCACTACGGTCAAAGATCGCCACTGGTCTTTCGTCGTAAGAACTATCTGGCAGAAAATCAACTTCCTTCAATGTAATATAAAGGTGAGCCAACTCCTCTCTAATATACTGTCTCAGTGAAGAAATGTGGAACACATCATGTATACAATGCAAGTGCTCCGACAGTCCAATTCGGTACGCGACAGGTCCGACCCTCTTAATAATAGAAAATGGTCATACATATCTTGGAGGCAATTTCCCTTTATTCCCGAATCTCATGATTCCTTTCATATGAGACATGTATAATAATACCGGGTTCCCCACATTAAACTCCTTAAAGAACTGCTTGGCATCGGCGTAGCTCTTCTGTCTATCTTGGGCTACCCAAATGCGACTACTAATCATTTCAATCCTGGCAGACGTGTCCTGAATCAGTTCTAGCCCAAGTAACTTATTGTCCCCCACCTCCAACCAACACGCAGTGGAGCGATAAGGTCTACCATATAATGCCTCAAATGGTACCTACTAACAGTGAACTGATTTGACTTATTATAGGAAAATTCCACTAGAGGAAGATACTGCTCCCAACTCCCTCTAAAATCCAGAATACACATGCATAACATGTCCTCAAGAATTAGGGTAATACACTCGATCTGCCCATCTGTCTGTGGGTAATAGGTCGTACTCAATCTCACCTCGATACCCATGGCCTCATGAAAACTCTCCAAAAATCTAGAGATAAAGATCTTGTCTTGATCGGACATAATATCAAGCGGTACCGCATGTAACCTCAATATCATAACTATAAAGATCTGTGCATACTGCCCTATAAAAAAATTAGTCTGGACGAAAAGAAATGAGCTACTTGAGTCAAACGATCCACAATCATCCATACGGAACTGTGACCCCTCTGTGTAGTAGTCAACCCAGTGATAAAATCCATGGAAATGCTCTCCTATTTCCAAATCAGAATCTCTAGTGATTGAAGAAACTTGGCTGGCTTCTAATGATCTACCTTCACTAACTGACAGGTAGCACACTTAGAGACAAACTCAGCTTTGTTCCTCTTTATCCCACTCCACCAATACTTTCGATGTATATCTTGGTACATCTTATCCCCGCCGAGATGCACCAAAAATTGAGATCCATGCAACTCTGACATCATTGCATGTCGCAACTCTTACCCCTCTGGAATATTCAAACTACCGTTAAAGAGCAAGCCTCCCTCTGAACTCACTGAGTAAGACTCTGCTCCCTTGACAAAAAGTTTTCAAATTTTCTCTTGATAAAATGGATCCGCTAAATGAGACTGTACTAATCGCCTCACAATTTGAGGAGTAACGGTCATAACTGCCATAAATGACCTAGCAACGGCATCCTGATGGCCCAGTTCCATCCATTTAGCCTTCCACATCGTGGCTAGTTGACCCTCAGGCCTTTGAGTCAACATGTCTATCACCACGTTAGCCTTCCCTGTGTAATATTATATCTTAAACTGATAATCCTTCATGAATTCAAGCCACCTACGCTGTCGCATATTCAACTCTCTTTGAGTGAAAAAACACTGCAATGACTTATGATTTGTGAATAGGCAAAATTTCTCACCCAACAAATAATGTCTCCGTATCCGTAGGGAAAATACTACTACGGGTAGCTTTAAGTCGTGGGTAGGGTAGTTCTTCTCATGAGGCTTAATATTCCTAGAGGCATAAGTTATAGCCTACTCTTCCTGCTGTAGCACCCCCATTAAGTCCCTATAGCGATGCGTCAGTAAACACTAGGTACTCCACTCCTGGCCTGGGCAGTGCTAGTACGGGTGCTGAAGTTAACTTATCCTTTAATTCATCAAATGCCAATTGACACGCATCATCCTAAATAAACTTTTTGCCCTTACGGGTTAGATTGGTCATCGAACTAGAAATCTTCGAAAAGCCCCTGATAAACCATCTGTAGTAACCAGTTAATCCCAAAAAAATATTGACTTCAGTCGGTGTCGTGGGTTATCCCCACTCCCTCACCGTTGATACTTTTCTAGGATCTACTGCTAAACCCCTTTTTGTCACTATATGCCCCAGAAACTGCACTTTTTAGAGCCAAAATCCATATCGTTCATACTTGGCATACAACTTATGCTCCCGGAGTGTCTGTAGGACCCTTCGTAAACGCTCGACATTTTCCTCTTCAGTACAAGAATAAACCAGGATTTTGTAAGGATGCAAATTTCCAATTGAGTCCTTTGTAGTTTTGGCTCAATTCCAGACAAAAACGTTTGAGTCATAGGATAGAGTATATTGATCATCTCTCAAGCATATGATGTGTATAGTTGAAGACGTAGCGGCAAAGAGTATAAAGCTTCACCAAAAGCCGTGGTTTATGTGCCTCGTTTGTATGTCATCAACAGTAGTTCCATGCTCCCAAGGTATGAATGCATTTATATATATATAGGAGCTTCGAACAAGTTTTATTTGGGTGTTAGGTTATTTAAAATTGTTGTTTTAACTTCGAAAAGATTATATCAAACTTTAAAATAAAAGTATATAAAGTTTCTGGCCTAAAATCGAAATTTATGAACTTTCTGGAAGTTCATTCGATATGTCGTTCGAACGAGTTTTTCGTTCGATCCAGATGTCGTTCGAACGAGTTTGCCAAAGAGTTCCCAGTATAGGCCTTTGAAATTTCGTTCGATTTGTCGTTCGAACAAACCTTATGTTCGAACGAGATATCCAACAAGATTTCTAATGAGTTCAATCTGGAACTTCGTTAGAAGTCTCGTTCGAACGAGATTTCATTCGAACAAGACGTCAGGTGGGAACAGTTTTTAGCAGTTTTTACCCATGTTTCCCACTTCCTTACCCCACTAACTTTTGATAGATTATTATAGTGCGGGAACCAAAGTTTGTAACTTATCTTTTTCATATCCTTCTAACTCCTAGAGAGTGTTTTGAGAGCAAAATGGTTTAAAGAAAAAGATCATGTTTTGAGTGTTAATTTTCAAAGAGAAAATCATTTACCACTCTTGTTACACCTATATTTTTTTCTTCCAATTTCATATATACATATACTTTTCTTGGAGCATTTTGGCACCGTTTTATCTCTACATTTGTTTAAAGAGAATTTTGGGTTTTCTTCTATATCCCTCAAAGAAGAAGAGTTCGTTTTGCTACGACATTCTCATGTGGTAAAAGACACCACGTGTGGTTGATGGTGTACCTATTGTCCGATTGGTGAGTCGAAGATCGCGGTGGAGCTCCGTGGTTATCCGCTAGGAAGAGGTGGTTACAACAAGAAGCATCAAGGCTTGAGAGGGTTCGAGTTGAGGAAGTAAGTCATTTGTCTTGTAATTGTAATTCCGTACTTAGTGGATTTGAGGCGAGGGCCGTCCGAGGTTGTTTCCCATTTTGGGTTTTTCCTTGTACATTACGGCGTAGTGTGATTGATTTATTTTTATCTTGCATAATAACCTAGAACTCATGCTTAGGATAAGTCAAGATAAAATTGGTTATAATTGTCACACTTAATTTAATTTGGTGCATAATTAATTTTGGGTAATTGTTTATTTAAGTCAAGTCTTTTGTTAAAACTGGTTTGGCCTAATTTGGTTATGTTAATAAATATGACTTCGGCAAATTCTAGGACTTGGATTAATTATTTGTGTTTAAGTGAATTTAACATAAGTGTGTGTTTTAAGTCTATTTCAATTGGGTTTAATTTTAATTTGATAAAGTAAATTAAAATTTGGTGTTTGTTTGTTTTGTGAACCATCTTACGCTTCCGCATCGATTTTCATAAAAAGGAAATAATATTTATTTGAGAAATTATAATTAGGGGTCCCTCCGGGCGCGACTTCAGATGTGATTTATGAAAACAATGACAAACTGATCTAGGAACTCTTTGAACGCCCTATTCATTAAATCTATGAATACAGCTGGAGAATTAGTTAACCCGAATGGCATAACCAGGAACTCATAAGATCCATATCTTGTCAAAAAAGCAGTCTTCGACACATCTTGCTCCCTGATCCTCAACTGGTGATAACCAAACTTCAAGTCAATATTTGAGAAGTACGTCTCTCCTCTCAGTTGATCAAATAAATTATCAATGTGGGGTAATGGATACTTATTCTGGATCGTGACTTTAATAAGTTCCTGATAATCGATGCACAAACGTAGGGATCCATCCTTCTTTTTCACAAATAGGACTTAGGCACCCCAGGGTGAGGTACTCCTACGAATGAAACTACTCAATCTGATCCCTCAACTCCCTCATCTCGACAGGAGCCATACGGTAGGAGGCACGGGATATCGGTCGATTACTCGATGCTAAGCCAATCACAAACTCAATATCCTACTCAACAGTAACCTTGGTATGTCTTGAAACACATCTGCGAATTACCTAACAACGGTAATCGAATCAAAGGAAATCACAACTCTCGTAGAGGTCTCCTCCTCTATGCAATACAAATGAGTGGACGATCCTCACTCTAGGTGAGGCATTGCCACTAATTACATCTTCGGACTTGGGATAGCAAGTATAATGCTCCTACTAAAGCAATCAATCGTGTCTCTATAAGCAACAAGCCAATCCATCCCAATAATAACATCATATGCGAACATGTCTAACACAAGCATATTAACTGGTAAAATCATATTCCCAATCTCTATACTTACACCTTGGCATATAAAGAAAATAGGTGTCCCACTACCCATCGCTGAGTCTACATAAGTAATAGTACTACCAGTCGTGTCTGATTACCCCGTGGCCCGAGAAAATCTAGTGTCTATGAAAGAATGTGAAGCCCCTGTATCAAGTAAAATAAGTCCCATAGCCCCATAAATAGAAAACATACCCTCAGTTGTGGGTGGTGGCTACTGAACTGCTTACCTATTAGACGTTGTACATACACCCATACTGTAACTTCCCCTATTTTGGTGGGGTGGCAGGAGAAATGGTAGGTAAGGCTGGTACCTATGTCAGTGCTGGAAGGGCAGATGGAAATATAGGCCTTTGCGAATCCTGATGAGGACCCTGCTGATGGGGTATCTTGCCCTTATCTAGGAAATCATGCTTCTTGTGTCCAGTCTTACCACATGTGAAGCATCTACCAAAATATGATCCCCCGTTACGACCCTATTGACCTCGTCCCTGCTAACATTTTCCACATCTCCCTTGGCCCTGCTGGCCCTAATAAATGTGTTGTTGGCCTTGGTGGCCCTGCTGCCCTTGATTTCCCTGGTGGCCCTGCCTATTACCTCCCTACCCAAATCGAAAGCCTCCCGATCTGAGTCACTTAGCATAATCCCCTGGATGTATATTCTTCTATCCCTGCCTCTGTTGACACTCGACTAATGATGTTCCACTGCCACTACTTCCCCTATTCTTACTTGCTGACTGGACTCAATCCCCCGCTTACTTCCCTTATCATGAAGGTGATGATCTTGGTAGTGAAGAAACGCTTCATTCCATATATCTCCGTAGGTCTATAATGAAATAATACCCAAAAGATGTTGGTGAACCCTCCAATTAAGACCATCCATGAACATCTGAATTCTCTTGTCTTCAGTGGGCACTTCTCCTGGTACCAGATTGGTCAGCCTAGTGAATTCTTCTTCATACTCGGTAACTGATTTCCCCTCCTGGGTGAGGTCCAAAATTTTCCTCCTCATTTCAATCTGAATAGCTGAAGGAAAGAATTTGCAGTCAAACTGCACCCAGAAGTCCTGAATATATAGTCATCAAATCCCTCTCCTTTATTGTAGTAGTGGAAACGTGGTGGTCCCATAACCCACAGGTCCCAGGATCGATACCTGGCTCTGATACCACCTATGACACCCCGCCTAATTAAATACCGAGTGATCAGTCCTTTATTAAATTAATTCAAAATATCCAGTTGGTTCATTCTTAGCATCATTGTCGAAAAATAATTTCTTATTAATTCACCTAATAATTAATTAAGCTAAGTGTAAAAAGTTTTCCAAATTTTATTTTAATTAAATCCATACCACCATACTTAAATAAAGTAAATGACACCCTAACACAACTGAATTAAAACTAAACAAATTTAAATGTAATTAGAATAAACTCTCCCGTTGGAATATCTCACTATCACCATCCAACACAAAATGATAATAACGGTATTAATATAAAATGAATACAATATCCGGAACTGAAATGAGATAACTAAATCCTAGGCGACATACCCTAAATGAACTAAGAACACCAAGGATAAGAATCAATGAACTGAGATCATCTAGTCCAAAACTGCATCTCCAGAAACACGTCAAAATATCTATCCTTTAAGTCGGGCATCCCTGATACCTGATGATATATATATATATATATATATATATACATATACATATATATATATATAGTAGAGAAGAGAATAAGAAAGTAAACGAGTCAGAGCCCGATTGTAAAAGATTTTTAAAGATAACAAATGCTTAATAATTACAAATTAATCCACTATTATATTCATATTAATTTTTCGGCTCTCACTTGAGAACCTCACCCCATATCCAGAGTGCACACCTAATGTACCTCAAAGTCTTCCAAGCAAAGTTCCCATTTACTAGTTTAATATAGGTGTTACTATGATTGCCTATCTCATTTCCCCGTATTTCTCATGCAATACGTATGATAATTACACATGTTCATTTCTCTTTAATATGAACTAAGCCTTTCAAGGCTTTAAGATTAAATATTCATTTACTTAATTAAATTCAGATTTCATTAATCTCTCACATCTACTAAAGGTCACACAGTAGATTAAATCATAGTATATACATATATATTGCATCACAACATTATATATATACTAATAAAGTACCCCCAGACATAGCTGCGGTGCATGCATACTCTGTTATCATATCATGGTGCATCACTCACTGCATAATGGATAATTGGTTCGGCGTCTCTCACAAACCATAAATCTCATAACACAAATATTGGAGGCGAGCATACTCCCCAGCCAAATGGGTCACGCACATACCTACGCTCCCACTCAATTGTCTAACCTATCATTCACACCGATGGCACGTGATATGCCCCAAGTGTGACCTCGGCTCAGAGACATCAACCTCGGCCTAGATTAGGGCCGACACTGGAAAGGCCTTGGACACGCGACATCAGACCTCGGCCATGGAAAACACGGCCCAGGTCGACCCTACCACCAGCCTCTCCAAGGAGACACTACAGGCATCGTAGGGGTCAGCAATACTTCAGTTCACCTGAGGACGACAACCTCGGCCAGGGGTGGGCCGAGGTCTCAATAAGCCTTACTTCTACCAAGGCCAACATCATCAAGACATCATTTAATTCTCCAAGCACAGGCCATCTTAACCTCGGCCCAAGTCGACCCCTATTTGTTATCTCGGCTGAGCTTAGGCAGAGACCTTTATGGCTCATCTCGGATTGAACGAGCAACTAGACTTATCAACCTCGGCCTCTCCCAGGCCGAGGTCATGCTCCAAGCACGATAGCCGAGCACCTGCTGACATTTGGATAAGGACACGTGGACACAAGTTAGTTATAGCAAATCATTCTCCACACGTGGGGAGAATATTTCATCATTATTCTCTACATGTGACAGTGACATATGGCTTCTTCATATTGGCTAGGGTAAACACACACATGCTCATTGCATGCATGGGGGGTACATTACACCCCATAGGTACTATATATAGAGGACACCCTCTACCTTGCAAAAGGCCCGAAGGAAGCAACTCCAGATGAAATTATGTCAAAACACACAGTAGAGAGAGAAAGCTTGAGAGATTGTATCCATGGCCATCAGTGCCTTATTTCAGTGAGATTACACACACACACACAGTGGACGTAGGCCAATTTGGGCTGAACCACTTATATTTTGGGTGTTCCTCCTCTTTTACTCATCTCCTTCTTTTACCTCTCATATAGCTATGCTGCCATTGTTGTTCTTGTTTAGAGCTTGTAAACACCTTATCTGGTGGTGCTGTTATTAGCATCATCATTTTGGCGCCGTCTATGGGAACAAGAAGATATCTCTTCCTCTTCTTCAGCTTAACCTCACCAGAGACTCTGGTGGTGAACCAGGCACCACCACTTGCGTGGAGCAGTTTCACCATTGAAAGAGGTCCTTAAAGGTAATAAGCTTACCTGATACTTAAGCTCTTACTAAGCAACACATGGCACCAGAGTTACCGCCGCCTCTTCCGCCACCCGGGGGTGGGGACCTAGTTCCAATTAGGCGCCGCCCCAGTTTGAAATGGCGGAAGTGGCTGCAGCCTTGAGGTCTTTGGCAGCAACACAACAAGCTATGCAGGAACAACTTGCACAGCTCAGCCAAACTATGATGAGGCCACCTGGAGTCTCACCGGATATGATCACTCTGGCGGCTATTCAGCCTCATCCTGACGCCAGGGGACCACCCCAGGCATCGATGAAGGACCAGCCTGCATCCCAGCGAAGAAGGGATGTTGCTGACCTTTGGCGCTTACACCTGGGGAGGCAAGGAAACCCTTGCCCAGAGGACAGGTATGATGACCTAGAGGTGGAAGAGGCCTCGGAAGATTGTTGGGAGCCATATGAGGTTTCGAATAATACGGTTCGCCCTCTTCAGCAGAGCCGAGGATGTGCTGGACAAAGAGTTGAAGAGGCCCAACAGCGAGGATCATCTTTTGATCGATTGAGTAGAGGGTCAGCCTTCGTGAGGTTGGGTCCAGTGAATGACCTAAGATAGAGATTATCCAGGTCAAGGAGTGTTGCCGGATCGCAAATAGGGGTTGACCTGACCAAGGCCGACCCCGTGAAAGAAGAGGTAGAGACGAGGAAGTGGTCAACAACCGACGCTATGCTGCGGTAGGGGAACCCTCAGTCCATCCCTTAGAGGTGGCTGGGGACAACCTCGGCCAGGCTGATGGCAGAAGACCATGGAATGACTCTATCCAACACCTTGAGGAGAAGATAGGAGACCTCATTAAAAATAGGGACCCACTGCAAAGGGGTTACTCAGAGGGCTCTCCATTTGTGGCTAGGATAGTAAGCTTCCCAACTCCAACTAAGTTCAAGCCTCCTATTGTGTCTCCAAAGTATGATGGCAGCACGAACCATGTACATCACATCGAGATGTATCAGTCGGCAGTAGACATCTACTCGATACCCGATGAAATAAAGTGTAGGGCCTTCTCTGGGACCTTAATAGGGGAAGCACACAGCTGTTTTACCTCTCTTCCGAAGAGCTCAATTAAGGACTTCAAAGTCTTGGCTGAACGATTCATCCACAACTTCTGCATTGGGGTGAGGCCTCAAAAGAAGACTACTCACCTGCTGTATGTCAAGCAGGGCAAGGACGAGAGCCTAAGGGACTACATAGCCAGGTTCAATAAAGAGAAGCTGGAGGTCGAAGACTATGAAGAGAACATAGCCATGACCGCCCTCATAGGGGGTCTTCAGAAAGGGAAGCTGTTGTGGAAACTCGCGAAAGACCCTCCTAGATCTATGGCAGAGCTCCTGGAAACTGCAGGAAAAGTCATGAATGCAGAAGAGGCAATGGCCGCCAAGTATGAGGATGAGAACCGTGGTATTAGTGGAAAGTCACAAAGAAGGAAAGATGGAAAGAAGAGGTCGGGTGATGACAAGTTCGCCCACTATACTCCTCTGACTGTGAGCTGTGAACACATCCTCAACGAAATCAAGAATGACAGGACTCTGAGATGGCCAGAGAAACTGAAGGCCCCACCATATAAGAGGAATAAAAACCTTTGGTGCGAGTTCCACCAGGATCATGGTCACGTTACAGATAGATGCTTTGCCTTGAAGCATGAGATTGAAAAGATGTTAAAATCTAGAAAGTTGAGGAAGTATGTTGATGGCAAGGAACCTAAAGACGGAAGAGATGACCCTAAGAAGAGGAAAAATGACAGATGTCGTGGTGATGCATCAGCAAGAAGAGACGATGATTCAGAAGGTGATGAAGAGGATGATCCCGACCTTCCGTCGAAAGACGACAACACCGCGGTGAAGAGGGTTGGTATGATCTCGTTTGGTGTTGACACCATATGCGGAGGAATTGCAGGAGGTGGCTCTGAAATAGCCTACAGGAAGGCCCACATGGCAGAAGCCAAGTCAGTGGCCAAGTTGGAAGTTGTAAACCTAACGTCTTCCGATACAGTGCAGAAAAGGAAGAAGGTAGACATGGGCACCCTTGTAGTCGGGTTCTCCAGACTCGACTTCAAAGGTATCTTAGCCCCCCATGATGACCCTTTGGTAATAACAACTGGGGTGCATGGATACGAGGTTCAGAGGATCCTCGTAGATGGGGGGAGCTCAGCAGACGTGATGTTTTGGCCTTGCTTCAAGAGTCCAGGTCTTAGCAGAGCAAGGCTGGTACCTTATCATCACCCCTTG
The DNA here is from genome assembly GCA_949130495.1 of Sambucus nigra. NCBI lineage: Eukaryota > Viridiplantae > Streptophyta > Magnoliopsida > Dipsacales > Adoxaceae > Sambucus > Sambucus nigra. The sequence goes on from OX422216.1 coordinate 393,519,773, forward strand.
ATCGGCTTCAGTGGTGAAAAGGTCCACCCCTTGGGCATGTATGAGATGGACGTACGGATGGGTGATGAGTTGCCTAAGAGGTTAACCAGGAAGATAAATTTTTTCGTGATGGACGAAAATGTATTCTCGGCCTATAACCTCATCATAGGAAGAGTGTCCCTAAAAGAGTTTGAAGTTGTGCCGTCGACGGTCCATCAGATGCTAAAATTCCCGACTCCCTATAGGGTAGGGCAAGTGCAAGGTGACCAGACCATAGCTCGGCAATGTTACTTCAACACGGCTGAAGAGAGAGAGGCCCATAAGAGGGCAACCACCACTTATAGCATTGATATGCTTGACCCAAGAGATGAGACAAAATTGAAGAAGGGAGAGGTCGCGAAAGAGGTAGAATCCATCGTCCTTAATGAGGACGAGCCCGAAAAAACCATCCAGGTAGGCAAATCCCTTAAGTCGAAAATCAAGGAAGAGCGGATAAACTTCCTCATGAGGAGGCAGAGTGTCTTCGCATGGAGTTATGCAGACATCCCCGGCATCGACCCTAAGGTTATGAGTCACAACCTCAACGTGACCAAAGATGCCAGGCCTATCAAACAGAGACGAAGAGTCTACTCCAGGGAGAAGTATGACGTCATACGGGAAGAGGTCAAAAAACTAGAAGAGGTTGAGTTTATAAGAGAAGTTACATACCTGGAATGGTTATCGAATGCAGTCATTGTGCCCAAGGCCAATGGGAAATGGAAAATGTGTGTTGATTTCACTGACTTGAACAGGTCTTGTCCAAAAGATAACTATCCCTTACCTCGGATAGATTAGATGGTGGATGCTACAACGGGACATGAGCTCATGATCTTCATGGACGCGTATTCAGGCTACAACCAGATCTTTATGGACGTTAAAGACTCATAGAAGACAGCCTTCATTTCTGATAAAGGGACATACTGCTACAAGGTAATGCCCTTCGGTCTGAAAAATGCAGGGGCAATATACCAACATCTTGTTAATAAGATGTTTAAAGAGCAAATAGGTAAGACTATGGAGGTGTATGTAGATGATATGCTAATAAAGAGCTTGAAAGCTTGCACTCATGTAGCAGACCTCGAGAAGACCTTCGATGTTATGGACTCATACAGAATGAAACTCAACCCCGCAAAGTGTGTCTTCGGAGTAGGAGCTGGGAAGTTCCTGGGATTTATCATCAACCAGAGAGGGATTGAAGTGAACCCTGAGAAAATCAAGGCTTTGCTTGACATGAAGATGCCGAGGAGTATCAAAGATGTCCAAAGACTCACTGGGAGAGTGGCTGCACTCAACAGATTTGTCTCTAGGGCAACGGACAAGTGTCTTCCATTCTTTAAAGTGCTTAGAAAGGCCTTCCAGTGGGATAAAGAGTGTGAAAAAGCCTTCAACCAGCTCAAGTCTTACTTGGGGTCTCCCTTATTGCTGTCTCGGCCTGTTGCAGGAGAGAAATTGTATGTGTATCTGGAAGTCTCCGAATCAGCCATCAGTGCAGCCATAATTCGGGAGGACGATGGGATCCAAAGGCCTGTGTATTTCAACGATAAGGCCCTTCAAGGGTCTGAACAAAATTATCCTCGTATGGAAAAGCTAGCTTATGCCCTGATACATGCTTCAAGGAAGATAAAACCTTACTTTCAAGCCCACTCCATGGTAGTCCTAACCGACTCCCCGCTAAGACAGGTCCTACATAAACCCGAGAAGTCCGGGAGGTTGATGACCTGGGCCATTGAGTTGGGGGAATATGATCTTACCTACCAACCTAGGACGGCCATCAAAGGGCAAGCCCTCGCAGACTTTGTTGCTGAGTTCACATGGGAAGAAGCTGAGGTAGAGAATGGCCTAGAGGGTGTTGAACAGACAAGCTGTGGTGTCTTCCGAGATTAGGAAGAGACGACACCAAGTGTCCTCCGAGATGAGGAAGAGGTCGCATCCAACAAGGTCAGGAGCAGAGTAGCGGAGAATGAGGAGGATCGGTACCTCTTCAAACAAGGAATCATGTCGGAAGGGGTCTTCTCATCGAATACAGACACTTGGAGCCTCTTCGTTGATGGCTCTTCCTGCGACAGTGGAAGCGGTGCAGGGTTAATACTTTCAGCCCCTGATGGTGCAAACATTGAATACGCTTTGAGATTCAACTTTAAGGCCTCTAATAACAAGTCGGAATATGAAGCCATGATAGCCGGCCTCTCATTGGCAAAGACTCTGGGTGCAAAGCGACTCCTACTTCACCGCGACTCGAGGTTAGTAGTCAATCAAGTATTGGGAGTCTATGAGGCCAAAAATGAAAGGATGGTCAAGTATCTGAAGAGGGTGAGAGCGATGTTAGAATATTTTAAAGAGATAAAACTGAGGAGAGTACCTCGACAAAGTAATAGCCACGTTGATGCGTTGGCAAGGTTGGCCTCAGCGACGAAGACATATGTCAAAAGGACAGTTCCGATCGAGGTCTTAGGAAAAGAAACCATCGAGGAAGAAGAGGCATGTAACCCATGTCACAATGTGAATCTAGGAGAATCGTGGATGGACCCCCTTGTCAGATATATCAGAGAGGAGGAGCTACTTAAATCCAAGTTAGAAAGGCGGAAATTGAGATATAAGGCTGCCGAGTTCTCGATAGTTGGAGACGTCCTGTACAAGAAGGGATTTCTGTTGCCTCTCCTCAGATGTGTGCATCCCACAGAAGTTCCCCGGGTCTTACAGTAAATTCATGAGGCTTCCTGCTATAGTCACATAGGGGGAAGACCTTTGGCCAAGAGAATTATCACACATGGATACTGGTGGCCAACCTTGTCAAAAGACGCTGCAGCCTACGTGAAGAAGTGTGATAAATTTCAAAGATTCACCACTATTCCTTACCAACCTCATCAACCCATGATGTCAATCACCTTTCCATGGCCATTTGCAGTATGGGGGATTGACTTAGTAGGACCCCTACCAAGAGCTGCCAACAGTTATCGATTCTTAATAGTTGCCATTGACTAATTCTCAAAGTGGATGGAGGCAGAGCCGATGATAACGATCACAGAGCAGAAGACCTTCTAATTTATTTGGAGGAACATCATATGCAGATACGGCCTCTCAAACACTCTCATCTCGAACAATGGGACCCAGTTCAAGAACTCCTCTTTAGAAAAGTACTGCCTAAGAGTTGGGATAAAGCAGTTCTTCTCATCTCCTGGCCAACCTCAGGCAAATGGTCAGACTGAGGTCACGAACAGAACAATTCTCGATGGAATCAAGAAGAGGTTAGAAGATGCGAAGGGAAGATGGACTGAAGAGGTCTACGCTGTGTTATGGGCCTATAAAACCACAGTGAGGACACCTACGGGAGCAACCCCATTCATGCTTGCACATGGCTCAGAGGTTATCATACCAACAGAGGTGGGACTCCCAACTCATAGGGTTCAAACCTATGACCCCGATAAAAATGGGGAAGAGAGAAGGCTAGACCTAGATCTGATTGAAGAGAGAAGAGATGACGCAGAGATCAGACAAGCGGCCTACCAACAGAGGGCAGCAAAATTCTACAACCAGAGGGTGAAGTCAAGACCCATCGCGGTGGGAGATTTAGTACTAAAAAAGACCTTATAGAAAGTAAACAAGCTCCACCCAAACTGGCACGGTCCCTACAAAGTGACATAAGAGGTTGTGCCTGGCACCTACAGGCTTGAAAACCTATAAGGGGAACCTTTCGCTAACCCATGGAATGCTGATCACCTAAAGAAGTATTATATATGATGTTTCAAAGAGTTTTATGTAAATTTACCATCTTATTATGAAGAGGTTATTAATAAAAGATCAGTTCCCATGGCGGATCCTACTTCATTGTGCACTTATGTCAGAGATTAATTATGAGGATAACATCCAAGGTGATGACCCCAGACCCTTATAACATCACTTACTGGTGATAAGGTCTGAGGTCAGACACCGTAATGGGATGACCTCAGACCCTTAACATCATTAATTTGGTGAGATTGATTATGAGGATAACATCCTAGGTGATGACCTCAGACCCTTATAACATCACTTAGTGGTGACAAGGTCTGAGGTCAGACACCGTAATGGGATGACCTCAGACCTTTAATATCATTAATTTGGTGAGATTGATTATAAGGATAACATCTTAATTAAGGACCTCAGGCCCTTATAACATCACTCAGTGGTGACAAGGTCTGAGGTCAGACATCGTAATAGGATGACCTCAGACCCTTAACATCATTAATTTGGTGAGATTAATTATGAGGATAACATCCTAGGTGATGACCTCAGACCCTTATAACATCACTCAGTGGTGACAAGGTCTGAGGTCAGACACCGTAATGGGATGAACTCAGACCCTTAACATCATTAATTTGGTGAAATTGATTATGAGGATAACATCCAAGGTGATGACCTCAGACCCTTATAACATCACTCAGTGGTAACAAGGTCTGAGGTCAGACACCGTAATGGGATGACCTCATACCCTTAACATCATTAATTTTGTGAGATTGATTATGAGGATAACATCCAAGGTGATGACCTCAGACCCTTATAACATCACTCAGTGGTGACAAGGTCTGAGGTCAGACACCGTAATGGGATGACCTCGGACCCTTAACATCATTAATTTGGTGAGATTAATTATGAGGATAACATCCAAGGTGATGACCTCAGACCCTTATAACATCACTCAGTGGTGACAAGGTCTGAGGTCAGACACCGTAATGGGATGACCTCAGACCCTTAACATCATTAATTTGGTGAGATTGATTATAAGGATAACATCTTAATTAAGGACCTCAGGCCCTTATAACATCACTGAGTGGTGACAAGGTCTGAGGTCAGACATCGTAATAGGATGACCTCAGACCCTTAACATCATTAATTTGGTGAGATTAATTATGAGGATAACATCCTAGGTGATGACCTCAGACCCTTATAACATCACTCAGTGGTGACAAGGTCTGAGGTCAGACACAGTAATGGGATGAACTCAGACCCTTAACATCATTAATTTGGTGAAATTGATTATGAGGATAACATCCAAGGTGATGACCTCAGACCCTTATAACATCACTCAGTGGTGACAAGGTCTGAGGTCAAACACCGTAATGGGATGACCTCAGACCCTTAACATCATTAATTTGGTGAGATTGATTATGAGGATAACATCTTAGTTAAGGACCTCAGACCCTTATAACATCGTTAAGGTCTGAGGTCAGACTACTAATTTGATTTAAGCAAACACCATTGCATAAGCTTCAGAGCCAAAACATCACACGACATGTATTCAACAAAGTAAAGAAGATGATCCTCCTCAGAAATTGACATATTCAGGGCTTACAAATATTCAGAGGTTACAAGATTCAAAAAATAAGATGTATTTTCATTCAGAAATTACAAATGTTCAGGGGTTACAAATAAAATTCACAATTGGAATTCAAGGGTTTAAGGGGGGAATGCTGGTGTCTTCGGCCTGATTAAGCTGGGCGACATTGGTCACCTCGGCAATGTCATCATTGTGGTCTGCCCCTCCAACTTCTGTGCCGTCCAACATTGCAGTCTCGGCAGGCGCGGTAATCTCCTCCTCAACCTCCTGAAGGGCCTGGGCAAGCTAAGGATTAGCAAAGCCAAGGCCTATGAAATCAGAGGCTTTCAAAGTTCCATCCTCCTTCTCCTTGAAAGTGGCCCACTTGGAAGTAGCTTTGATACCTCTCTCGAGGTATTCAAATCCAAAGCTCATAAACTCATCGGAAGTTTTGTACTCAGCAATTATCCCCTCAGAGGCATCATCGAGGGTTACCTTCATAGCCGAGCTGACCTTCTGCTGCAGAATATCGTCCTTGGCCTTCAGAGCCGCAACATGGTCCTTTTTACGATGAGAGACCTCCTTCTCCAGCCCCTTCACCTTCTTCTCAAACTCACCCAACTCAGACTTCAGGCGGTCAATCTGTGCGTTCAAAGTGCTTTGGACCTTCTCGACCTCTTGACCCTTCTGGATGAGGGGCAACTTCCTCAGAGTCCAGTTGGAGAGGTAGTGCATAGCTGCTAGGCCATGCAGATTTTGTGATCATGAGTAAGTCGGAGACAAATCAGAGGTCACACTTGGAAATTACAAAGAAATATGAGGTCATACCTGAATAGATCTGTGAATGCCAAACTCAATGAGCAAAGGAGTATCCAGTGATCTGAAGAAACGCTTATCGACCTCGGTCATTATAGAGCCGAAGGCATCCAGGGCTTGCAGACTGTGATCGATGATGTTGTCAGTAATCTTCAATTGCTCTAGACGAGCCGACAAAGCATCTGCTGAAGAGATTGGGATGGCAGAATCAACATTATTTTTCTTCTGCCTCTGATCCTCAGGGGCATGATCAGCTGGAGCCCTCTTCTTCGTGGCTTAGGGCTTTGAGGCAGAGGGAGATGGTGGAGGAGCATTAAGACCTGCCTTTTTTACGAGCCTCGTCAAGCTAGGCGCAGCCATTTCCCAAAGCTCGTCTGAAATATTCTCTCGGCGCTCTGCAAAGATTAATAGATCTGAGTTAGAGAATCAGATATGAATAAACTTAGAGGTTCAACTGGGAATAAAAAAGGCTTACCAAGCTCAGCTAGGGGACTTCCACCTAGACCTGTCTCAGAGAGGTAATGGGGGGTCATCAAGTGCTCAAACTTAACAAGCAGACCATGTATCCCCTGATCTTTAAGGGCTTTCACCTTCTGAAGGTTTTGCAGGCTCAGACCATGGTCATCTCTCACAGACATGGTGACCTTACCCCATCTCAAAGGCATCCTCGGCTCTAGAATGGATGAGGGAACACATGGGTTAAATTCCCATGACCCAGAAGCGGAAAAGTATCGAGGCTTCCAGTTGTGGTTGGAAGTCTGAGTTATTTGGAGCATCTTTTTCTCAGGCTTTCGAGCTAAAAAATGATAGTAGCTCGGATAATTTTTGGCAGAAGAGGGAACATAACAACCAACAAAGACCTGAATGGGAAGGTCTGAGTGGTGGACAGCCCTCCATAAGACTATGGCCTCTATTATGACCCTCCAAGCATTGGGAGACAGTTGGGAAGGGGCCAAATTAATGAAAGCAAGGATGGACCTAAGGATAGGATGAATTGGCAAACGAAACCCTAATTTGAACATCTGCTCGTACAAGCAGATCTCACCATTTTGGCCATTGTAGGCCCTCTCTTCCCTCAGAGGTCGTCTAAGCTTTATGGAGGGACTAATAGAGTATAGATACCTAAAGCAAAGAAGATCTACCTCAGTAAAGGTACTCTCGATCTCGGCCGCCTCAGAGACGTCGACATCGCTTTCAGCCTCATCGTCATCATCTAGCTCAAAGAAGGCCGGAGCAGATGTTGATGGGTTGCTTGGGAACCGCTGAGCGAATTCAACCCCGGTTATGGCCGACAGAGGAATGGCGTCGAATATGGGTGGAATAGCCACACGTGTCTCAACAATCTCAACCTCTGAGGAAGAGGACGAGGTGCATGAATTATTATGGGACGAGGCCCAGCTAGAGACCTTAGCCTGATCAGGGGTCTGATCCTCCCAAGTTGTGAAGTCCATGGCCTCCTGGAAGGAATCCACAGACATGGGGTCTGAGGTGGAAGACTCAGACTCGGACATCGGTATTGGTTCGGCAGGAACCTCTGCCTGGTTAAAAGATTCTGAGGGATCAGGATATATCACCTTCAGGGGTGATGGGAAGATGGGTCTAATAGGGAATTTTTGTGACCTACGAGCCTCCTCCTGTACTCTCTCTATTTGCCTAATTTTTTCTAAAGTCTTCTCTCTGAGAGAAGGGAACTCCTCAAGAAGTTGATAGAGGGGTCTGAGCATCAGAGGCAGACACTACACTTGGAGCTTATAAACGACAAATAAGATTGGCTAATGAAATAAAGCAGTCCAAAGATCAAACTACCCAAACCTAACAAGAACAGTTCGCCTGAAACTATGGTGGACTCACCAAAAAACTCAGAAATTCGCCAGAAAACACAAATAGAAAGGAAAAAGAGGAGAAAATGGGGGCAAATGAAGGGAAGAAGATACCTGAAGATGAAACGACAAGGGAAAGCGAATAAAATTCGAGAAAATCACCACCAAGGACCTCTGTAGTGGAATCGTGAAGAGAATGCCTTTAGAGAGAGAAATTATTGGAATGCAATCATGCAGGAGATAAAATTGAGGATGGAGGGAAGAATGAGGGTTCAAAACCCTTAAATATACAGGCACAATTCCCAAGGCCCATCATTGCCTTGGGAGCCCCAAAGGGCGGCTGACAGCACACGCTTTCCAAGTAAACCACACTTCAACATTGGACAAGAGTCAAACGAACATTAACTCATATTAGAAGGGCCTCAGAGATGTAAAGATCCCACAGTCACCTTCTCTCACATGTAACTAAGGGATGGGGGGTGATTGATATGCCCCAAGTGTGACCTCGGCTCAGAGACATCAACATCGGCCGAGATTAGGGCCGACACTAGAAAGGCCTTGGACACGCGACATCAGACCTCGGCCATGGCAAACACGGTCCAGGCCGACCCTACCACTAGCCTCTCCAAGGAGACACTACAGGCATCGTAGGGGTCAACAATACTTCAATTCACCTGAGGACGACAACCTTGGCCAGGGGTGGGCCGAGGTCTCAAGAAGCCTTACTTCTACCACGGCCAACATCATCAAGACATTAGTTAATTCTCCAAGCACACTCCAGCTCAACCTCGACCCAAGTCGACCCCTATTTGTTATCTCGGCTGAGCTTAGGCCGAGACATTTATGGCTCATCTCGAATTGAACGAGCAACTAGACTTATCAACCTCGGCCTCTCCCAGGCCGAGGTCATGCTCCAAGCACGATAGCCGAGCACCTGCTGCCATTTGGATAAGGACACGTGGACACAAGTTAGTTATAGCAAATCATTCTCCACACGTGGGGAGAATATTTCATCATCATTCTCTACATGTGACAGTGACAGATGGCTTCTTCATATTGGCTAGGGTAAACACACACATGCTCATTGCATGCATGGGGGGTACATTACACCCCATAGGTACTATATATAGAGGACATCCTCTACCTTGCAAAAGGACCGAAGCAAGCAACTCTAGATGAAATTCTGTCAAAACACACAGTAGAGAGAGAAAGCTTGAGAGATTGTATCCATGGCCATCAGTGCCTTATTTCAGTGAGATTACACACACACACACACACAGTGGACGTAGGCCAATTTGGGCTGAACCACTTATATTTTGGATGTTCCTCCTCTTTTCCTCATCTCCTTCTTTTACCTCTCATATAGCTATGCTGCCATTGTTGTTCTTATTTAGAGCTTGTAAACACCTTATCTGGTGGTGCTGTTATTAGCATCATCAGCACGTGTCCAGGGTCCTATGCTCAGTGTACGAATATAAATCCCCCTAAATGGACCCAATTAGGATAAGACGGTGCACAACGAGAAACCTCCTCCCCGATAGCCAGTAACGTAGGTATGTCATATACAAGCAAATCATAATATAGGTATTTATCCCCCTATATATATATATATATACACAACCCATAATGATTCCCTTACGAAGTATATTTATATCTCGAATATCCCACATATTTATAGATTATGACTTTACTTCTTAAGGTATATTCCAGAGATTTTCTCAACACTCGAAGATTATCAAATATTTCTCATATAATTTCAGTAGATACAAGTCTGTACCATACTGGTCCATGTCATCACAATTTTCAAATTTAATTATTTTACTTGGGTTTATTCTTTGATACTCACTAATTTGATTTCAACCCATTATTCCCGTTCCCTAGGATTAATTACACTTAGTAATAATTTTTTGGGTTCTACCTATCACGCTATTGTCTTTTCTTAACTCCCAAAATATTCAATTAGTCACCACAAAAGATTTATACAAGATGGGATTTATTCAAGCCATATAACGAAACAATTTTCAAAAATACAGGAGGAGTCGATATATATATATATATATATATATATATATATATATATATATATATATACGATTTGTGTTATTCGATCAACTAAATCTTCAATAAGCATAGTTAGTAGGGTAAAAAACAGGAGTATGAAAACTATTATAATTTCCAAAATTCATCCTTACAAGCAATAGGGATCAAACACAATAAAAATGTATTTCTAGGTCTGATACAAATTTGTAGGTCCCCAAAATATAACTCTTGCTTTTGCGGAATTAAGTAAAGGATGAATGCAAATCAACTTTCTCCTTTTTGAAAACTCTATTTCAATTTTATCAAACCAAGTTATAACACAAATTAACTTAACCCAATTTTATCTTGATTAATCCTAAACATGCATCTAGTGATTAAAGCAAGTAAAGTTAAGTAAAGATACTCACAAGACTGGATGTACGAGGAAAAACCCAAAACGGGAAAAAACCTCGGACGTCCCAAGCCAGACAGTCACTATGAATAATGGTTTGACAAAGATAGATTAGCCTTACTCAATGACTCCATCCCCATGGGTCTTGACATTCCTTCTGATCTTCTACCATTCTTCAATAGTGCCCAAGCAGAAATTCTATCTTCCACGATGCTTGTCCATAACACTCGACTTCACGAATGCCTCGGTGTCCACCGATATGGCTTGATAGGTCTACGTTGTTGAACATGATGCCAGTCGCTTCTAACCTGCAAAACCAACAATCACAAGTGTTCAATGATGAAAAAAATTCAACTTGTTGTAGCAAGGATCACATAAACATTTGATATTAAAAGCTCGGATCTTTGCAAACTCTAAGCATGTGTTTAAGCTTTTGAAACCTTAGAAAACATGTACAAACAGGTATATGGATCGTAAAATTATTTTTTCTAGAATGCACATGCTTCGAGGAAACTGGACACCTCTATTCATAATTAAATTGAGTCGGTGTCAGAATCTCATTCGAACGAGAAGCCACATCGTTCGAACGACAGTGGATCTCGTTCAGACGACATCAAATGTTGTTTGAACGACTTCGTCAGATAGAGTCCTTAATTTAAATAAAGTTTGGATTAAAACCAACTCTTATCAAATTCTCATAAGTCCTGATCTTACATAAATGAAGTGTTAACAATTAAACCTCTTTTAAAAACATTTTCCTTTAAAAATAACATCCTTATTTTTATAAAATGAATTTCGAGTTTCATTAACATTATGCATTCATACCTGTGTGATTTTGGAATGCAATTAAACCTTGAAGATATGAAATTGCACCAATTAAATTTTGGCACGATTAATTCCATGTAGCTTTGTCACAATGTCTTTAATTAATCTTCGATACATCATAGACTCGAGGGATCAGACAATAAAAGACTATTTATGTCTCAAACTTGTTTTGTTCTGAGAATACGTCAAACTACATTAAGACTCAATTGGAAATTTGGTCCTTACAAATCTAACCCTTTGACTATTTTGAGACAAAACCAGTAGTGAAATGCCTAAGCCGGGCCGTCAAGATGTATGATGCCTAAAACCCATCCTATAAAACCTAAAATGAAAAATATGTCATCAGTATAGGATAATATTCTTTATTCAATGTACCGGCAAGCATGAAACTGTCTCAAATGTCTGAATGTGATGTAGTCTTGAAATCCTGAATATCTTTAAGCATACCTACACACATGAAATAGATAAATACCCAGTGAAGTATGGAGGAACAAATGACATAAACTAATATGAATACCAATATGTAAACATAACATAAAACTCCTCCTACATCACAGACATCTCTCCCCCTTTTTATCTTGAATAGAAAATCCAGTGAAAAGATAAAACAAATCTAGCATGCTATATCAATGTGATACCAATTTTAATGAATTATAAGAGAAGCATAGCTAGAGAAACAAGAAACAACTGACTAAATATGATCAAGCAATGTCAAATCAGTAGCTAGTAAACAATGAATCACACAAAAAATATACCAATCTAAACATGTGTGATAAATAAACCAATGCAGTAGAATATAAAATCAATCATAGTCAACTACATAAACAGAAATCTAATACCTAAATATGAATCAATATGAGTAGGGTACTAAAACAAGGTAACAACCAGAAAAAGTTAAAATCAGGTCAACCAGGGTTATCGTTCGAATGAGCCAGGGATGTCGCTTGAATGAGAAGCGGCATCGCTTTAATGAAATAGTAAGTCGTTAGAACGACATACTCAAAACTTCACAGTATCCCCAAAACATCAAGTAGTGTTGCCTAGTAGAAAAAAAATATCATAAAATTCAAACTGGAAGGGGCTCAAAACTGTGAAAGAGTAGCAAAACTAAGAAACTAAAAAACAAGCAGATATGAGTAACATGTTTACATAGTATTGATGTGCCTAAACATGAACATGAAATGTATTTGCATGAACTAAAACAAAGGAATCATTATTTCAACACATTAAAATGAGCAAGAAGCTCTAATTAATAGCAATCTAACATCAAAGTTTATTATAGCCATATGTGACAATTAAAGTGTGAGCTTAATAAACCAAACAAACATCATTCACATGAATCCAGAATTTTGACGATTCTACAAACAATAGCGCCATGACACGAATTTACTACTATAGGATTCTTTGTGCAAAACCGTTTAAATTTTTAATCCATCCAAACTCCCTCAAATATATATCATAATTTTCTTTGGAATGAACTAAACTAATTTGGCCCATTTTGGCATATGATTCTTTTTATTGCCTTATGAATTTTTTGGGCTCTTTTGAACGATGGCTTTCATGACGAGTCAATTTTACACTCTCGCAGTCCTTTCCCATACCCTCATCATATCTTCAATATAGGTTAAAGTGCTCACGGGTAAACGGTTATTACATGCACACCTCCTACTTATGTCTACTTACGCATAGATGACAAAATTGAGATAAGAACGTCTCACCAAACTCAAATATGCAAGAGTAGGTAAACATTCATACAAAATCGTGCATGTGTGCAAAGATGACATAAATACAAAGTCGAATCAAAACGCATATTGCCTTCGAAACAACCCAATAATACAATGGCTAAGATCATTCCTAGCATCGATAATAATGACCAAATGTCCTAGATAATGGATAATGGAAGAAAGGGGGTCCAAGCATACCAATATGCCATATCAAACATGTTAACTCAAAACACAAAAACAAAAAACAAAAATATTTTTGGTTTTTCAAAAATTTTATCAAAAACAAAATCGTTTTGTATTTTTCAATAAGATTCAATCAAGTGAAAAATATAATACAAAAGATAAACTTGGTAACACACTTAACCTTTATATTTAGCATGGGAATAATTTAGTCCAACCAAATGAGAATCATGAAGTTTTATTCCCAAAGCTACCAAATCCGAATTCATAACCCAAGCCGGTGTGTAACGATGCATAGGGGTGGGGGATTCGGGGTAACTTTATTCCTAAACTTCCTAAACTTTCAAGGAGCATTCCTAAGGTTATAGAAAAACTTTCTAAGGTGACCTTTCCTACCACAAAACGTGCAAGTGTAGCGATAGTATGGAAAGTGACCTACATGTGGACCTTTTCTAATGTTCCTATGGGACTCTCTCACACGTGCAGGGGGAATGGGAACAACACGATCATCAAAGCCAATACATCCCCTATCTCTTTTAATTTGGGCGGTTCCTAGCATCCTATCCAACTTCTCACTTGTAGCCTCTAGGTCAATCTTAACTCTAGATGAGTCTCTCAAACTCTCCTCCAACTCCTTAATCCTAGACTCGAATAGACACCTAGACTCCTCAAACTCTAGCACCTTTTTTTTCAAAGCCTCCATCAAACCTCTAAGGGTGTCTCTCTCTTTCTTGACGTATTCTAACTTCTCCCTAAGCTTCTTCTCCCGTGCCATAAGATCCTCAATCAACACATCATTATATTCTATGGCACGCTCTTTCAACTTAGCTTGTAATTTCGAGTTTTCCTTTTACACATTCACCGTCTCCTCAAACAACTCTCAAAATGAAACTTGTAACTCTCCTACTTCGGTATCTTCATCCTCGCTCTCATCACCCTCACCCTCTCGGGAAGCACTCTTAACAGCCTCGGAAGTTTCATGCACGTGAGTATCTTCCTGGGAAGATATATCGTCGACGCTCACATGACATGCCATAAATGAAACAAGGTTACTCTCAATGGGGGCATCCTCTCCCTCTTCCTGTTCATTATCACTTAAGGTGGCATTGAATTCTATCAGTTTCTTGCCCTCTTTCTTAAGTGTAGTGGGACACTCCTTAACTTTGTGGCCATACCCCTCACACCCAAAACACCTATCAGACTCATCTCTCTTAGGCTTACCACTACAATCCTTAGGTGTAGAGTCTCCCCTGTTCTTGAATTTCTCAAACTTTTTGGCATCTTTCGATTGCTTATGAATTTGAAGAAATTTCTTGACTTTTTTGCCAACAAGACAACATTGTGACACCCCGCCTAATAAAATACCGGGTGATCAGTCCTATACCAAATTAAAACAGGAATCCCAGTTGGATCATCCTTAGCATCACTGTCGAAAACTTTTTAAAACTTACTAACCACCTAGTACTCCAAAAACTGGTGCCAATTTTAACTTTTTAATAAAACCAAAACAGTACATGCGGAATATATAAACCATTCACACAACTGAATGAAAAAGAACTGAATCATAAATACACAACATGCCGAATAAATCACCGGCCACCAAAGAAATAATCCAAATACAATTATTCAACATCTGAAAACTGTACAGAGAAGTCTGGGCGACAAGCCCTAAATAAAACTGAAACTGATACAAGATTCCTACTCTAGGAATGAATGAATGATGCGTCTAATCCAAACTCCTGCTAGCATCCACATATGCCGCAGCTCCGTGTCCCTGGAATAGAATATCAATCCTGGCGTCCCTGTGGCTGGACACCTAAAAGGTTTTAAAAATAGTTTTATAGCAAGGGTTAGAACCCAAAACATTTTGAAAATATTTAGCAAGTGAATTAACTGCAGTAATTTAAAATGCATGAATGCGCTTCATATTTAAGTTAGTGTCGCACTCCCTTGTGGACATTCTCACCCCTCCACTATTGTGCACACCTACCGGTTACCTTAACCCCTCCTAGTTGTGCTACCCCGTCCAACTAGTCTTGGTATAACCTTCCCTTGCCATACAACTCTAACCCGAGTATAATGATTCTTGAATTTTAAGTTATTTCACCATTAACTTAATTAATTCCTCTTAAATAATAACATATAACCGTGTCACAAGTTATATAAAGTACATACGTCAAACACTGTATTATTTCCACCAATAATTAACTTAATTAATTTCTCATTAATTAACAACATATAACTATAACCCGAGTTATATAAGGTAAATACATCACGCACTGTATTATCACCTACATATAATATTTACTACTATATTATACGTACCTTTACTAACATCCACACATATATCATACGCGTATCCATCCTTCCGAGTATACCCTCATCGGATGATTCCCTCTAAAATGCTATCTCACTAGGTGTGCTCACAAAACCTAGTTTCCCCAAGTTAGAATCGCTCACCAACTTGGACTAAAATATAACGAAGTGGAGGCGGTCATATTCCTTCCCTGAAAGTGAGATAAATCTCTCACCCATATATACCGGACGCTATGACCTGGGGATATACTCGCCCTACTCCTCAAGCTAGGGGATTCACCCACATCGCGCAACCTCCCTTGATAGCATTAGAGTATTTAAATTGAATAAATATCTAGTCACTGATATTTACTATCACACACAATATATACACATATATATATATACTATCACTACCCGTATATATATATTATGAACCCCTGGTTTTTATCGTGTACTCAAACTCCCGCACACTGCCTGTAATTTAATGTCACACACAATACATACAAGTATATATATATACTACCACTACACCGTATATATATATATATATTAATAACCCCGGCTTTACCGTGTACTCAAAATCCCATACACTGCCTGTAAGTTTCTGAGTCTGTGGCCCGACTCAAATGTAATTAATTTTCTCACTTAATAACTTATCCTCTTCCCGAGTCTATGGTCCGACTCTAATATAATTAATTCACACCTTAATTAATATAATACTTTCCCCGAGTCTATGGTCCAACTCTCCTTAAATTAATTAACACACATTTTAATTTAATACCTCCCCGAGTCTATCGCCAGACTCTAATCAAATTAGCTAACAAATTAATTAATCAACCCAAATTCCGAGTCTGTGGTCCGACTCTAATATAATTAATTATCACATTAATTAATAATTACCCTTCACGAGTCTACAATCCGATCCTGATTAAACTAATTATCCCACCCATTAATTTAATCATACCCGAGTCTACAAACCGACTTTAATTAAATTAATTATCGCATTTATTAATTTAATAACTTGGTGTCACTCAACCATTGTCCCCGGACTCACTTACATAGCCCGGAACTTAATATTTGCCGAGCCTTTGTTCCTATCACAAGGGAACACACAATATGCATTCACAACCCAAGTAATCCTATAAAACAGTAGGTATTTACACAACCCAATTCTTCATACTTGTATGTAATATATTTCTCTCTAATATTCACCGTACTTGTTTGCTTTACGAATTTATCTCACTTTCGTATTAATTCAAGTATTCACACAACTCTAAGGGTCCTAGTTACCCCTTGTTATATCAATTCAGTAGTTACCCTTGTTAACCCACTGACCTAACGAATTTAAGCTCGCTCATGCTTTTTTTCGTAATTATATTCTTATCATCTCGAATTAGAGTACGTCACAATCAAGCCTATGAATCTCCACTTTAACTCTCTCACAAAATTAAAGTCCAACACTCAATCATAGACCTACTTTCATATCATTATTCCATCAATATTTTTCATCAAGGTCCCAAACACTTCCCCGATAAAATTTTAGACATTTGAGGCTTAAAAAGAAAAATCTCAAATTTTCTGACAGATTAAACACCCTCTAGTAAAATTTCGATTTCTCCCTCTACATAACTCCGATTGACCTGATTCCAAGTTCATTGGATAGCTAAGAGAAATACCTTTCCAGTAATGTATGGCTCACACTCTAATTCGAAGTAAAATTCAAATCGCACACGTTTAAAGTCACGTTAAAAGTCTGGCAGATTACTATGTTGACAGATCAAACACCCTCTAGTAAAAGGTCGATTACTCCCTCTACATAACTCCTATTGATCTGATTCCAAGTTCATTGGATATCTAAGAGAAATACCTTTCCAGGCATGTATGGTTCACACTCTAATTCGAAGTACAACTCAAATGGCATACGTTTAAAGTTGTATAAAAAATTCTGGCAGATTGACCTCTTGTGTTCATCAAATAAACCCTAAGTCATTCAAGATTCATGTTCTTCATCTAAGAACTCATAAAGATTCCATTAACAAAACCCCATTTTGTACCCATTTATCCCCAAAATGAATTTTAGTTACACATCACTAAAATATGAATTGGATATCACAATTTAGGAGTAAAAACAGTTAACCACTTACCTGAAAGTGTTCGTAGTGTCTGATTCCGTTGGCGGAGTCCCTCAATTTGGCTCCAAAAGCTCCCAATTTGTTCTTGATTTGCTTTCCCCCAAATCCCCTCTCAAACCTTAGGTTTGGAGTTGTGTTGGCTGCTGATTTCCTAATCTCCCATTAGGTTAAAAACCCTTAATCCCGTTTTTCACCTAATGGGCTTAATTAAAGTGGGCCAACTCACCCCGTGTGGGCCCGGCTATGCCCAAAAATACCCCGAGACCCAATTACTACCCCCGGGTACTCTTTTCTGACTATCTCGACCCATCCGGACTCAACCACGCACTCAGAATTGGCATCCGAATTAATTTATAAAAAAATCCTTAGCTCACACCCCATTAAGTCTATACCGACTCCCGGCTGGAATAAGTGCATACCCCGTCATTAATACCCGAAATGACGTAATTAAATTATTACTATTCACTTAGTAAATAAATTTCCCTAAACATTAACCATTTACTCCTCGATTAATATTTAAATATATATATTGTCATAATTAATTCAATTAAAATTACAACACACCAGTAATTTAAAATCCCGAATTAATTAAATATTAAATGCACAAAAGTACGGGGTGTTACAAACATCCTCCAGGTTGGAATCAGAGTCGTCATTCGAAACTTTAGTCTCCTCCTTCAGGGATTTCAAAGCAATGCCCTTTTTTTTCTTAGTAATTTCTTGGAGGTAAGCATATCAATTTCATAGGTTTGTAAGTCACCTACGATCTCTTCTATTTTCGACGAGTTAATCATACCAATAGAATTCATAATGGTCATTATAGCATTAAACCTACTCAAAAACTATCGCAATATTTTCTTAATCACTCGGTTATCGGGAATCTTCTCACCTAGGTTAAATGTCGAATTAACAATAGTGGACAACGTAGTGTAAAATTCATCAAATGTCTCACTCTCTAAAATTTTAATCGTCTCAAACTGTGTTGTGAGATTTTACAACATAGACGCCCTAACCATGCTCGTGCCCTCGTGAGTGAGTGCTAGTGTATCCCAAGCTTCTTTTGAAGTTTCACAAGTCATGATACGATTATACTCTTCAGGTGTGACATGTGAAGAAATAACGTGCAGACCTTTAGAGCTATATTGTGCAAGCCTATGTTCAGTCTGAGTCCATGACTCAACGGGTTTCAAACTAGTGACTTCACCTTCTCGTGTGACAGGTGGTGACCAACCTTTTTCAACAAGTAACCAGACATGCTCATCAATGGATTTTAAAGCATTTTTCATGCGCATTTTCCAATAAGCATAGTTAGTACCATAAAAAATAGGAGTTCGAAAACAATCATAATTTTCAAAATTCATCCTTACAATGAACAGGGATCAAACACAATAAAAATGTATTTCTAGCTCTGATACCAATTTGTAGGTCCCCGAAATATTACTTTTTCTTTTACGGAATTAAGTAAAGGATGAATGCAAATCAACTTTCTCCTTTTTGAAAACTCTTTTTCAATTTTATCAAATCAAGTTGTGACACAAATTAACTTAACCCAATTTTATCTTGATTAATCCTAAACATGCATCTAGTGATTAAAGCAAGTAAGGATATTCACAACACCGGATGTACGAGGAAAAAACTAAAGTCGAAAAAAACCTCGGATGGCCCAAGCCAGACAATCACTATGAACAATGGTTTTACAAAAATAGATTAGCCTTACTTAATGACTCGATCCCCATAGGTCTTGATCCTCCTTATGATCTTCTACCATTCTTCAATAGTGCCCACGTAGAAATTCCATCTTCCACGATGCTCGTCCATAACACTCGACTCCACGAATGTCTCGGTGTCCATCGATACAGCTTGATACGTATATGATGTTGAACACGATGTCTGCCACTTATCCGTTGCAAAACCAATAATTACAAGTGTTCAATAATGAATGAAACTCAACTTAGTGCAGCAAGGATCACATAAACATTTAATAATGAAAGCTCGAATCTTTGCAAACTCTAAGGATGTGTTTAAGCTTTTGAAACCTTAGAAAACATGTGCAAACAAGTTTCTGGATCGTAAAACTATTTTTTCCAGAATGCACATGCTTCGAGGAAACTAGACACCACTATTTATAATTAAATTGAGTCAGTGTCAGAATCTCATTCGAACGAGAAGCCACGTCGTTCGGACGACAGTGGATCTCGTTCGAATGACATCAAATGTCATTTGAATGACGTCGTCAGATAGAGTCCTTAATTTAAATAGAGTTTTGATTAAAACCAACTCTTATCCAATTATCATCTATCCTTATCTGAAATAAACGAAGTGTAAAAAATTAAACATCTTTTCAAAACAGTTTCCTTTAAAAATAACTTCCTAATTTTTATAAAATGAATTCCTAGTTTCATTAACATTATGCATTCATACCTGTGTGATCTCGGAATTCAATTAAACCTTCAAGACGTGAAATTGCACCAATTGAATTTCGATATGGTTAATTCCATGTAGGTCTACCACAACGTCTTCAATTAATATTCAATACGACATAAACTCGAGGGATGAAACAATGAAATACTATCTATGACTCAAACAGGTTTTGTTCCGAGAATAAGTCAAAACTACATTAACACTCAATTGGAAATTTGGTCCTCACATATGTAGGTCTGAACCTTTGAGGATGATAGGCTACTGGTGGTCCTCCACTTTTCCATCCAACTTCCACCGGCGGCGATGACGGTGGTGGTGGTGGTAGATGACCTTGTCCCTTGGTTTCCTAGAGATGGCCCTTCCCTTTCCAGAAAACTCTTACTCTCCTTTAAATTTCTCACTCTAAAGTCTTGGTGAATTGAAGATGCATCCTTAACAGACTTAGAGTTATAAATAATCAAGCATTTTTGTGGTTACTATTTACCTCCCATGCAAAATGACCAAATTACCCCTCAGGGGTGTTTATTCGGTTTCAAAGTGCCTCGGGACCTAAATCAAACCCCCAAGTCGACATTTTCCACTATTTACACCCTTCCAGACACTTTGGTGTAGTCAAAATGACCATTTGGATGAAATAAAAATATTTTACTTTGAATGCATTTAATTTTAGTCCTGACACGTCTCACACATGCATCCCGACTTAATTCTCAAAATTATCGTATTCATCACTCGCGACATTTTTTATTAAATCGTGTAAAGTCATAATGGTATATTAATTTTAATCACTAAGTAATATTAAACTTATATCACATATTACTTTACTCTCGAGTAATATTTACATCCGGATTAATTTTAAATATCTCATAATTAATCCTAATTAGTCCTATTTTAAAATCATTAAAAATTACGGGGTATTACACCCACATCTTTAGAAACATCAATACTATGCTAGTGTGTAAAGCTTATGCATTTTGTGTCGCGTTTGTGGTGCTTATATATATATATATATATATGTGTGTGTGTGTGTGTGTGTGTGTGTGTGTGTGTGTGTATGTGTATGTGTGCACGCGTGCGCGTGCCTGTGTATCACTTGTATATTTTATATATTTACATATATGGTATCATTTTATTTAGAGTCTTTGCGTTTCCATTTAATCCCTGCTTGTTATGTTCTTTATCTTTGAATCAAAATTGCATGCTATTTGATCATATTTGTATCTCTTGTTGCTTATTTACATTAGTATTCCATGCTTCACTTTGCATTCAAGTTGGTATCATTTTTATATCAAAATTGATATTTATTGATCATTGTTTGGATTATTTGTTCTTATGTTGCCATGTTGTATTTGTTTCACTTTACACCATTAGATGATATTTTTCTTTCCTCTATATCTACAATTGGTATCTCATGTTCTCACATTTTGTGGGGTAATGGTTTATGGGGGGATAAATGGTTTATTATCCATTATTTCTTTATCTATTCCTAAACAAAAATGGAGAGAAGTGATATCTTTCACTTCAGTTTTGGGAGGAGATCTTTATCTTAGGAAGAGGCTTCTGTAGTACCCCGTACTTTTATGGATATTTAAATTACATAAGTGGGTTTAATTTGATAATTAGAGGAAATTACTGTGAATAGTAATTTTGGAATTAATGAGTGTTAGATTATTACCGATGTGTGCTACATCTACGTTTGGGACTAAGTAAATGAGTCAGAATATTTTTATGTCCTGTCATAGTTGGGCAAAGCGACGAAAAATATTTCACATTGGAGAAGACGCATGTTGAGAAGTGTTGGGTCCGATTAGACTTGTGTAAAGTGTAAGATGAATAAGATTTTATTTTCCTTCCGATAGATTTTTATCCAGATTTAAACGGTGATTCGTATATTAAAGTGAGAATTATATATGTGCATGTATGCAACGTGTGATAAAGTTTACAAGTGCGAAAACTTACTCAAGGTTATGCATCGGTTAAGTTGTACTTTTAGAGGGATTGGGAATTGAGTCTTACATGAGCTTTATGGCCCATTTCAGTTTTTATTTTTGCTTTTGTCTCGAAATAGCCAAAGGGGGATATTTGTAAAGACAAATTTCCGAATAGAGTCAATTTCTATGTTTTGAATTATTTCGTGTTAATATAAAACTATTGGAGCCATAGGTTAGAACTTGAGTGTATTAACCTTTAAAGATTATGACGTGGTTTCTTGAAGGTGTAGCAGCCAAGTCAAAATATCTACATTATTATTTCGTGTTTCGTGCTCATTCATGTCTCCATGTTTAGAGGAACCCTCACGTATGAATGCGTAAATATTTTGATCCTCGGAGATTTCATATTTGGGTGTTAGGATTTTATAAAATTATTTTTAAAAACTATTATAAATGATTTTATCATTTTTAGTTTTTTTTTAGAAGAAAAATACTTTTTTTGTGAGGTCATTAGAACGACAGTGGGTATGTCGTTCGAACAAGTATATGTACCTCATTATATCATGTTCCAATGGAACTTTGAACGAGATATTTTTCCCTTTCGCTGGAATCTTGTTGGAAGTATCCTTAGAAACGTGTTCAAATGAGATGCATGGCTTCGTTCGAACGAGTTATACCTCATTCAATTGAGTGTTCAAATTTTTAATAATTATAAGATTTTTTAAACTATTTTTCATCCTCATCTCATTTTTAAAAAAAAAATTCCTATAAATAGGAGTGCAGAGCAGCAGTTTAATTAGAGACAAAACTTATGTTTTAAGTTCCCAAACTCCATCAAAAATCTCTTCATAATCCAAGTTTACACCCAAGTTGTTTAGGATCCAAGTGTTCATCATATTTTTCTTTGAAGATCCTATTTTGGGCACCATTAGTTTAGTTTCTCTTCATCTTATTAGATTTCCTTTCATACTTTGGACTTTGTATTTGCTGTCTATACACAATGGACTTTGTATCGTAGTGTTGTGATGAAAAAGGAATGGATTTCGCGTTCTATATCCATTGATAGTTGATGAGTGCTTCAGTGGATACTGAGGCATGTGTGGACTCACATGTTGTGGTAGTGCTCAAGTGGGTTCTTGTGTGACACTAGGCAAAGGTTGAGGAACGAAGAGCATAAAGGCTTGTGTGGGCATAAAAATTGTGTTGTAAGTCTTTTATCGTATCCTTCAGAGTTCTATACTTAGTGGATTTTATGTGGCTACGTTGTTCGAAGATTTTCTCATTTGGATTTTCCTTGTACATCGGGCGTTGTGTGATTGTTCATTTTACTTGATCCTACTATCACCTCGATGCATGTTTTAGGGTAAAATAAAATTATCTAAAAATGGTTTACACTACTTTCGTTTATAATTGGTCTTTAGGGTTAATTCTGTTTAATTTGAATATTTAATTTGAAAAAATCAAAATATTGACTTTTGTTTACATAGTTCCATTTATCCCGTAACTTTAAATTGGTATCAGAGCCAGCACACTAATTTATCGTATTCGATTCATATTTAGGCATGAATTTTAGTGGTTCTTATACGGAGGTCAATATTTTTCTATACCACCTTTATTTAATGGGTGTAAATATACATACTGGAAAGTGCATATGAAATTAATAAGTTGTTAGATGTGCAGGTATGGAAAGAGGTAGTTAACAGTTGGTCCCCACCCACTTCCTTAGTAGGTGATTATGGAATTCCTAAACTCGTAGAAACCTAGAGTGAGGATGAGCATAAGTCGTGTAATTATAACTCACGTGGTTTGAATGCTTTGTTTTGTGCCATCAACTGGAGGAGTTCTGCTATATTATGTCATTTGATACATCTAAAGAGGCTTGGTACATACTCTAACTCACTCATGAGGATACTAGTATTGTTAAGGGTTCCAAACTACAAAACCTCACCACTCAATTTGAAACTAATAGGATGGTGGAGAGTGAATCCTATAAGGAGTTCTAAATTAAAGTGTCTAATATTGTGAACTCGTCGTTTAACTTGGAAGAGAGAATACTCAAAAATTGTGTAGTTAATAGAATCTTAAGGTCCTTACCTAAAAGATTTAATTCAAAAGTGACAGTTTTGAATTCCTTGGGTACTTTTGACTCTACAAAACTCGAAGATCTTGTAGGTGATTTTCAAACTTATGACTTTGACATGTTTTCCTATAAAAAGATGATGAAATATAAGGTCATTGCCTTGAAATCCCGAAAGGATAAAACTCGTGTTTTGGATGACGAGTCTGATGTATTACCGCGTAAAAAATTTAAGATTTTAAAACAAGGGATTTAATTATGGGAAATTTAATTGATAATTAATCCGGATTAAAATAAATATTAACTAGCGAGATAAGGGTTAGTATTTATTGATGAGAATAATATTGAATATTACTGAGCGAATAAAGTAATGTATGATGGTAAATTTATGAAAATTGTCACGAGTGAAAAATACGACAATTGCAGTAATTAAGTCGGGACACGCGTGTCAGTCGTGTCAAGACTAAATTAATGGAATAAAAAGTAAATTATTTATAAGTCACCCAAATGGTCATATCGAGGAGCCAATGTATCCGGAAGGATCAAGATAGTCAGAATAGTCTACTTAGGGGTTTAGTTTGGGTTCCGACATCCCGAGAGGGTATTTTGGTAATTTATATTTTTGTAGTATAATTAATGATGAAAATTAAAGGAATAAAATATCATGTATGTGGGTTAGATTAGGTTATCAGTTTTTAGACATAGAGAGACCAAAGGACGAAGGAGGATGAGAGATTTCTAGGGATAGAACCACCACTTGTGCACCATTTACACCAACAAGACCACCACGGCGTAGATCGGAGGACGAGGATTGCAACCATACCAACTATACCAACGGATCATAACTTCTTTCTTAAGGAAAGTGTTTAATTCTTACAAAACTGTAGCAATAATCATGTTCATGTTTGTATAGGTGTATAATACCCATGTATTGTTCATAATCTTGATGAAATTGGAGGTTTAAGATGATTAATTACAATCTGAACTTGAAATATGTTAAACCCCCATGTAAATAGATTAGAAGTCATGAATTTTTGATGTATTGTGATGAACGAATCTAGATAGTAAATGCATCAAGATTATGTTATTGAAATTGAAACAAATATGTGAATACTTAACCTTATTGTGAAATTCTTATATGGGATAGTAAATGCAGAAATATTTAATAATAATAATAATATGTGGGAACTTAGGGTTGTTACTATGGGTGAAGGTTTAGAAGTTTTATGGCTACGACCTCGTTAGGTGTGATAAAAATAGTTAGGATGGGTTAAAGGTACGTTAGGCATGCACAATAGTTGAGAGGTGAGAATCTCAAGTGAGTGCTTGAAAAGATAACATGCACATAACATTTGCTTTATTGCAATTTTTAAATACTTGCTAAATTGTTTTAAAATATTTTACAATCTGGCTCTGACCCCCTTCTTGAAAAATCTCTCTTTCTTGTGAAATTATTTTAGGTGTCTAGCCACAGGGGCACCAAGCCTATACTGTTAGATCTTTTGACGTGCCGCAGCTATTGTGGGAGTTGCGGGTCCTTGTATTATGATGCCTCCATATCTATGACTTCAGTTATTTGATTTAGACCTATCAGTCAGGGCATGTGCCGTCCATCCTCATTTTATTTATGTTAAAGATACATTGTAATCATTGCATTTCAGTATTTCAGTTTCAGTTGGATTTGGCCCTATTACGATTGATGGTTTGGATTTTATTAATTGGAATGATTATGTCAACTTTAATATATTCAGTTAAATCTTGTTTTATCCGTTAATTATTTACTCTTAAGAATAGTGAATGTGTTGAATGGTTTAAATTAATTAACATGAACTATTGGACAAAATGTTTTGACATTAGCTTAATTAATTATTAGGTGATTAATAAAATAAATGTTTTTGACAGTGATGTTAAGACTGAACCAACTGGACACTTTGATTTAATTTAATAAAGGACTGATCACATGGTCTTTAATTAGGCGGGGTGTCTCAGGTGGTATCATAGCATCAGGTTCTAGAGTCCTTTAGGATCTGTACGACTTATTATGCTTTCAACTTAGCGTTCTTTGATATAGAGCCCTATTATTAGGACTATTGAATTCAACTTTACGTATTGGAGATTACGTACATCTGGTATTATGTTTTGGATCGACGGTGAACTTATATAATTCATTTAAATTTTAGATATGTCCTAGGGATGGACGATAAACTAATGCTGCTGAAGGAATTGAGGTGGGACAAAATCAACAAGTGCCGCAATAAATGGTGACAGTCACAGAGGTGGAAAGTATAGTTGCAGAAACAGTTACTAATGCAATATTGAATTACCAAGATTGGCATGTCCAGCTTATAGGTGGCAGGAGATCAAGAGGAGTTAATCAATCTGGTAGGACAAAGGGAAATAATAGTGGGGAAGTACCATTTCAATAACGACAAGTTCCTCAGAGTCATAAGAGCCAAGGGAACGATGAAAATGGTGGACAGAGACAAAACTGCCAGGGCCAACAAAGCCAAGAACAGGGAAACCTCAAAAGAAAAAGGTGTTTTAAGCGTGGAAGAAATGGTCATAAATGCCAAGATTTCCCACAATGGGCCGGAGGGCAGCCCCCGGTCAAATCAGCAAAGTCAGCAGGGCTAGCAGCGTGTATACTAGAGTCAGCAGGGAGGAAATTTTAATGGAAAGTGTTTTATCTGTAGCGGGTGGGGACACAAGCATCAAGATTGCCCTGAGAAAGGTAGGGCCCCACTAGGTGCACGCCAGGAGCCATAGAGTAACCATCATAGGGGAGCAAGTACAGTTACCTTCGTAGTGCCATCCCCACAGCAGTAGGGGCCATTACCGTACGGTTATGCTTATAATGCCCGATATGAAGTCTTGCCACTAGTGCTACAGGCACTACCAACGTTTAAAGGTACGTTAATTTTGCTAATTACTGTACCTTCATTATGAATATATTTATCATCGGGTAGCTGAGTTCTCCGTTATCGCTGGTACGAGAAGCGGGTGTGAACACTAAGAGGACTCCTATGTTTTTATTTACTACCTTAGAGAGTAAGGGAAATAGAGTTTATTATACTTCTGCGTAATGACTGGGTATCGAGGGTCCGAATGGTAGTAGGTTGAGTGGTAAGACCGTCTTGTGACTATTCCAGAATGAATTATTTTGTTTTACGAGGTTGTGATTGAAGCGGGTTGGGCCTGTCTGTATATACTATAAGGTATCGAAGGCCTCTATGAGTGTGTTGGCTTTTTATTACTGATTCTGGAGAATAAGGGCATTTACTGATGGGTTTCAGGGTATATTAAAGAACTGTAGAGTGAAAAGATTTGAATCGTTAGTGATTTAACTCCAAATCCTAATTGATATTAAGATAATCGTGTCCTTTATCATTTTTAATAACAAGAGAGTGAACGAGTAGATTTATATGTCGAGAAACAGAAATTTGGGTTGTTGATTGTATGCTGAGGGCCTACGGATCTCAATCATAGACAATGTTAATTAGTAGTGTATCGGGGGGTTCTTTGTTTGGATTTTTCTTTACGAGACATCCTACGCATGAAATTTAACGAATGTCGAAAGTTGGAAAATGTTTGGTCCTCATTACATAGGGTTGATACCGTAGTTATCATATATACATTTAGTTATAACTGGAAGTTGATAGGTAACTTCAATTAAAGGTTGGTAGACCCGTATTGTGTTGGCGTGAACAGACATTGTGGAACATTTACACCACGAGTAGATTAGTGTAATGACCTAGAAGATAATTAACTGTTACTAGTTGTGTAATTGAATACAATCTTATCGAATAATTAGGCTAAGGTTACAAGGCCTAAACTAAAACAATTTTATAACGTTCAGTTGACTTGGGTAACAAGGCTCAGGACGTAAGATGTATGGGCACCCTAGTTAGTTGAAATGTTCACTTTCATCTATGATCAAAAGATAAGGAAATTTATTAAATAAATGTATAATGATATAAGAGGGAAACTAAGTTACATTATGAGCAAGACGTATCTAAAACTGCTCCTCTACTGAAATAGTGAATCCTACGAGTTTCGAGTTATGCCATATGGACTAACCAATGCATTAGTTGCTTTCATACACTTGATAAATAGGGTGTTTAGAGAATTTTTGGATAAAAATGTCATTTCCTTCATAGAAGACATCATGCTCTGGTCTCAGACTAAGTAAGAGCATGTCAAATATCTGCGTCAGGTAATTCAGGTACTAGTTGAGCACCACTTGTATGAGTAATATGAGAAATGAGAATTCTGGCTATGTGAGGTACAATTTTTGGGGCATATCATGTCAGATAATGGGATAATTGTAGACCCAAACAAGATGTCAGCGGTGAGGGAGTGGGGACAACCCACGACACTAATGGAAGTACATAGTTTCTTGGGCCTAACTGGGTAGTATAGACGGTTTATTCGGGGGTTTTAAAGATTACAGGTTTGAGGACTAATCTGACCCGTAAGGGCATACCGTTTGTTTGGGATGATGCATATCAGTTGGCATTTGATGATCTCAAGGATAAGTTGACTTCATCACCAGTGTTATCACTCCCCAGAAAAGGTGTGGAGTACCTCATTTTTATGGACACATCATTATAGGGGCTTGGTGGGGTATTGGAGAAGGAGGATCGGTCTATAGCTTATGCTTTCTGTAATCTTAAGCCTCACAAAAAAAATTACCACATCCATAACTAGGAGTTGGTAGCAGTCGTGTTCGCACTTCGAATTTCGAGGAATTATTTGTTGGGGAAAAAAATTTCACTTGTTCACTCAGAGAGAGTTGAATATGCGTTAGTGTAGGTGGTTTAAATTTGTGAAGGACTACCAGTTGAGATCCAGTACCATCTGGGAAAGGCTAACGTGATAGCAAATATGTTGGGCCGTAGGCCAGAGGGTGAGGTAATCGAGGTGTGGAAGGTGAAATGGAGGGAGTTGGAACATCAGGATGCGATTGCTAGATCGTTCATGTCATCCATGACCATTACACCCCAGATTGTGATGAGGGTAGTATAGGCCCAGGTACCGAATCCGTTTTTTCAGGAGAGGATTAGATAGCTTTTAGCCGGGGGATAGAAATCTTAGTCAGTGAGTTTTCAGGGAGGCTTATGCTTCAATGGTAGACTGATTTTTTATGAGGGGGATGAATTATGACACGCAGGGATGACAAAGTCGCATGGATCTCGATTTGCTGTACATCCTGGAGGGGATAATATGTACCAAGATATGAGGTGGAAGTATTGGTGGATCGAGATGAAGACAGATATCGTAGAGTTCATCTCGAAGTGTGCCACCTATCAGCTGATAAAAGTGGACCATCAAAAAGCGATAGTGTTTCTTCAGCCGCTAGAAATTCCTATGTGGAAATAGGAGAGTATTTCCATGGATTTCATCACAGCATTGCCTACTTCTAAGAGAGGTCGTGATTCCATATGGGTTATTGTGGATCGATTGACTAAGGTAACCCACTTTTTGCTTGTCCGGATGAATTATACTATGAGACAGTACGCTCAGATTTTTAATGCCGAGATAATGAGATAACACAGGGTGACCCTTGATATTGTGCTTGACAGGGAAAAGATTTTTGTGTCTCGATTTTAGGAGAGTTTTCAGGAGGCTATGGGTAACAAATTGAAATTGAGTTCAGCTTATCACCTACAAAATGGATGGGCAGACGAAGCGGACGAATCAGATGTTGGAGGACATGTTACAAATGTGTATCCTCGACTTTAGGGGAGGTTGAGTGTAGTACCTTCCATTAGTGGAGTTTTCCTATAATAACTCCTACCAACTTACTATTGGCATGGCCCAATTTAAGGCACTGTGCGATATACCTTTTCGTTCTCCTACTTGTTAGTTAGAGGTGGAGGACAACAAGCTACTCGGGCCAGAGGTGATCCAGGATAAATCATCCAGGGTTGCTCAAGATAGACAAAAGAGCTACGCCGATGCCAAGAGGTTCTTCAGGGAGTTCAGTGGGGGAACCAAGTACTACTGTGAGTATCTCCTAGGAAGGGGATAATGCGATTTAGGAAAAAAGGGAAGTTAGCCCCAAAGTATGTAGGGCAATTCCCAATTATTGAGAAGATTGGGCCAGTGGCTTATAGACTTGGATTACTCGAGAACTTGCATATGATTCATGACATGTTCCATACTTCTTCGGTTAGATGGTACCTCTAGGATGAGTTGGCAGCAGATTGACTTACAGCCTAATAGTTCATACGAGGAAAGATCGGTGACTATCTTAGACCATAGCGAGAGGAGATTGAGGTCAAAGGTAATTCCACTTGTGTGTGTTTGGTGGGAGCACCATAACGTCGAGGAATCTACTTGGGAGTGCAAAGATGAGACGCGCAAGAAATATTCAGAGTTATTTTTACCAGGTATACTCTTATTTCTAAATTTCAGGACGAAATTCCGTTGTTAGGACGAAGTATGTAATACCTTATAAAATTTTAAGATTTTAAAATAAGGGATTTAAATATGGGAAATTTAATTGATAATTAATCCAGATTATAATAACTATTAACTAGCGAGATAAGGGTTAGTATTTATTTATGAGAATAATATTGAATATTACTAAGCGAATAAAGTAATGTATGATGGTAAATTTATGAAAATTGTCAAGAGTGAAAAATACGATAATTGCAGTAATTAAGTCGGGACATGCGTGTCAGTCGTGTCGGGACTAAATTAATGGAATAAAAAGTAAATTATTTATAAGTCACCCAAGTGGTCATTTCGAGTCTGTCAATGTTTCCAAAAGGGTCAAGATAGTCAGAAAAGTCTACCCATAGGTTTAGTTTGGGTCTCGAGACAATTTTAGGCCAAACCGACATCCCGAGAGGGTGTTTTGGTAATTTTTGTTTTTGGAGTATAATTAATGACGAAAATTAAAGAATAAAATATTATGTGTATCAGTTGTTAGATACAGAGAGGCCAAAGGTGGAAGGAGGAGGAGAGATTTCTAGGGATAGAACCACCACTTGTGCACCATTTACACCAACAAGACCACCACCGCGTAGATGAGAGGACGAGGATCACAACCATACTAACTACACCAACGGATCAGAACTTATTTCTTGAGGCAAGTTCTTAATTCTTACAAAATTGTAGCAATAATCATGTTCATGTTAGTATAGGTGTATAATACCCATGTATTGTTCGTAATCTTGATGAAATTAGAGGTTTAAGATGATTAATTACAATCTTAAATTGAAATACGTTAAACTCCCATATAGATAGATTAGAAGTCATGAATTTTTTATGTATTGTGATGAACGAATCTGGATTTATTATGTTCTTGAATGATAATGGGAAGAACTAGGGTTTAATTGATTTAAATTGAGGATTTTGGATTTAAGGGCGGTTTATTAAGGATTTAATGATTCTAGGTTTTTAGAAATCATATATGAATGTTAGAGTATCGATTAGAACTGATTAATCGGTGTTTGGGACTGATCTGTAGAGGTTTTTAGGTTGAAAATGGTGAAAATGCTAATCTAGAGGTTGAGGACGAAGTAGTGCAATCTCGTTAAAACGAGATTGGATCTCGTTCGACCAAGATGGCATCTCATACGAAGTCTTTGTTCAAGCGACTTGCTGTCTCGTTCAAACGAGATGCAATAACGTTTGAGCGACGTGTTTGAACTCTGGAAAAAAAATTGGGTTAGAAATTAGTGCGACATAGTTAATTCAAGTGATATTAAATAATATACATAGAATTTTAGTGTGGTGAAGAATTGTTGGAGTTTATTTGGGTTTAATACTTTAAGATAGTTAAGGCGGTGAGTTATCCTTGGAAATTATGAGAGAGAGAATATTTGTAATTTAACAAATATATTGTAAGTAGTAATGAGAATAATACTACGTATGAACTATAATATTTGGGTTATGTGTATACCTAATGATCTTTATGGGTTGTGTGAATACCGATAGTAATATTTATTCTGTGTATTAAATACCTACCATATTTGCTATCACGTGAGGTCTTAAATAAAGGACATTCTTATCTTGAGGAGTCTTCGAGGGGATTTAGATTGGTGCCTCAAAACATAGAACCTAGGTACGGTCTATCTATGAGAATAATAGTGATGACAATCATATGGGTGCGTAGGTATGTGCATGACCTATAGTCCTGGAACTATGTTCGCCTCCAATATGTGTGACTTGTATTTATATGGATCGAGAGTATTTCCGAACCGATTGTCCTTATTCAGTACGAGATGTACCGGGACTTGATAGCAGAGTATGCATGCACCGTAGTTGAGTCTAAGGGTACCGTATTAGTATTTATTTATAAAAGTGTGATGGAAAATAAATACTTCTTATTTAATCTACCCTGTGAATATATAGACGACCATGTCAATGAAATTGAAATAAATATGTGAATACTTAACCTTATCGTGAAATTCTTATTTGGGATAGTAAATGCATAAATATTTAATAATAATAATAATAATAATAATAATAATAATAATAATAATAATAATAATAATAATAATAATAATAATAATAATAATAATAATAATAATAATAATAATATGTGGGATATTCAGGTTTTTACTATGGGTGAGGGTTTAGAAGGTTGATAGCTATGACCTAGTTAGGTGTGATAAAAATAATTAGGACGAGTTAAAGGTACCTTAGGCGTGCACAATAGTTTAGAGGTGAGAATCTCAAGTGAGTGCTGAAAAATCTAACATGCACATAATATTTGCTTTATTGCAATTTTTAAATACTTGTTAAATGATTTTAAAATATTTTACACTCGGGCTCTGAGCCGTCTCTTGAAAAATCTCTCTTTCTTGTGAAATTATTTTAAGAGTCCAGCCACATGGGTGCCAACTTAGACTGTTGGATCTTTTGATGTGCTACAGCTATTGTGGGAGTTGCAGGTCCTCGTATTTAGACGCCTCCACATCTATGACTTTAGTTCTTTGATTTAGGCCTATCGGTCAGGGAATGTGTCGCCCATCCTCATTTTATTTATGTCAGAGAGACATTGTACTCATTGTATTTCAGTATTTCAGTTTCATTTGGATTTGGTACTATTACGATTGATGGTCTGGATTTTACTAATTGGAATGATTATGTCATCTTTATCATATTCAGTTAGAAGGTGTTTTATTCGTTAATTGTTTACTCATAAGAATAGTGAATGTGTTGAATGGTTTAATTAATTGACATTAACTATTGGAAAAAGTGTTTTGACACTAGCCTAATTAATTTTTAGGTGATTAATAAAATAAATATTTTTGACAGTGATGCTAAGACTGAACCAACCAGATACTTTGATTTAATTTAATAAAGGACAGATCACCCGATATTTAATTAGGCGGGGTGCCACATATGACATCAATTCTGATTATAAGGTCATGTTTCAAAGAAGTTCAAAAAAATTCTAAAGTTTGATAAATAATCAAAAGATGAAAAGAAGTTTGAGAAAAGAAATTTTAATAAGGCTATAAAATTTCCTAAAAATCATAATGTTAATTTGTAGAGGGAAGAGTCAGATAGATACTTTTTGTCTGAGGGTTGTGGAGAACGGAAAACTGAGTGTCCCACTAAACTAAGGAAGGATGGAAAGAAACTGAAGGTGTACAATTCCTCCCTTTGTGATAGTGATCTAGAAGAGGAACATGATTACCCCATTGGACGCAATTACACCGCATTCATAGCTAGCCGTATGAATTTTAATGAAGAATATTTAGATGAAGATAATTCTAAGCAGGACACATACAAGACCATTGTTTATGATTCCCATGTGAATAATGGTGGAGAGTGTGGAGAAGAAAAAATAAAGAAGAGGGGGAATAGGAGGCCAGCAAATTACAAGTTTCCTTCTGTGGGTTGTATATGTAAACGATCAAATTGAAAAAGGTAAACTTGAAGTTAGAATCTAGGTTCAAATAATGTGCCATAGGTAATGATGAGAGTAATTTGATTGAGGATCTTAGGGCATGTGAGAAGACTCTTTGGAATAAGCTTGCATTTGTTGAGCTGGAGTGAGATAAACTTGGGGATTAATGTATATTTTGAAGAAGCATTCCTTAGTTTTTGATGAGTCACATAATTTACTCGAGTGAAGGTTGTGGAGATATAAGAGATATTGGTAGACTCGAGCAATGGAAAATTTGATTTGGAGTCTAGGTCAGAAAAGATGGTTAAAATCCACCGTCCGAATCAAAGGTGAGAATTGTGGTATTGGCTTCGATATTCCAAATGCTTCCGCTACTAAAGCCAAAACTATGCTTCTAAGAGAGTCAACCACTTCTAGGAACATTGGACAAGGTCAACCCAATGGAAATATTCCTCTTATCAACACTTGCACACATTGGGGTAGGAAAGGTCACCTTTGGCATTTTTCTTTGATCTTAAAGATGGTACTAGAAAGTCTTAGCCTAGAATCACTGTGGATTCCAAAATCCAAGCGCATCGTTTCACAACTATGTGGGTTAGGAAATTATATTTGGAGGCTTTACATGTTACACTTATAATTCTCTAATGCTTGCACATGATAATTCTCATGCTAAATCTAATTGTTGATTGTGTTCGCTTGTTTACATACAGTAGCTTTTGTACTTCATGATTATATATGTTTTCTATTTTTATGTGGTTTGAATCTTTAGTATTTCAATTTTTCATTTACTGTGTCTTATTGAAAAATACAAAAAGATTTATTTTGTTTTTTGAGTTTTTTTTTCCTTTGGTGTCATAAAATGCTTAAAACCTCAAAAAGATTTTTAGTTCATTTATACATTAGTTTTAAAAAAATTACGTGGCATATCGATGTGTTTGAATCCATTTCCTTTCATATTTCCATGTGTACAGAACATTTGATTGTGATTTTCAATGCATAGGTTGTTCTTAATCATGATTGCATAAAGTTGTTTCACAATAACTTGCTTAATAGATTCACTTTACATATCCCTCCTCAGACACATGTACGGGCTCGTTTCGCTTTTAACTTCATATGTTACATGATCTATGTGAGGTGTTCTCCTAACAATCTTGTCATTTTATATATAAATTTAATTGGGAAATTGTCCATAGAAGAAATATTGCCCGTGAGTTAATGCTTTTATTAAAATTATGAGTGTGTATGGGAAAAGGGATACGATGGAAAAAATCTTCCTTCAGAGAAAGGCCAACATTAGCAAGAGCCTAAAAAATTAAGAGTCAAAAGAAAAGAATATATTGCCAAGGCCAAATTTTTTCCATTGATTCTTTAATTAAATTTCTATCTTCAAAATATAAGAGTGAAAAATGATATATCTATAATTTTGAGGGTCTTATAAGTTGAAAATCAATGGGTTTGCAAAACTAGTCCTAAATATTTCATATTTGACGTAAATGATTTAAGAATCATCAATATTTCTAGTCCAATGTGCCTTATTCTTGTTTGTCCATTTATAAGTTCACTTTATTTGTCACTATGAGGCTAAATATTTATTTTATAAAGTTAATACAGTCAAATAAAACTCCTTGGACATTTTTGAGTGATTGGATTATAATTCATTTGTTTTTAATTTACACCCCTTCATTCCATCCCACATCTTCAGTATTGCTCTTATGAAGACCAGTCTGCATTTTAAGAGTGTGGACTGGACATGTGTCATCAACGGTGAGCCCAGATAAGAGAGAGAGTTCGCCAATAATTCAACCGATAATTTCTAAGCTCACCGCCAGGTGACACATGTTTGGTCCGCACAAGAGTAGTATTATATATATATCTCTATCTCTGTGTGTGTGTGTGTGTGTGTGTGTGTGTGTGTGTGTGTGTGTGTGTGTGTGTGTGTGTGTGTGTGTGTGTGTGTGTGTGTGCGCGTGGCGTACGCGCGCGCCTGTGTGTCACTGGTATATTTTGCATATTTACATATATGAGATCATTTTGTTTCAAGTCTTTGCGTTTCCATTTAATCTATGTTTGCCATGTGCTTTATCTTTGAATCAAATTGGCATGCTATTTGATCATTTTTGTATCTCTTGTTACTTATTTACATTGGTGTCCCGTGCATCATTTTGTATTCAAGTTGGTATCATTTTTTTGTCAAAAATAATATTTATTGATCATTGTTTGGATTATTTGTTCTTGTGTTGCCATGTTGTGTTTGTTTCACTTTACACCATTGCATGATATTATTCTTTCCTCTATATTTACAACTGGTATCACATGTTCTCACCATTTATGGGGAAATGGTTTATGGGGGATAAATGGTTTAGAATGCATTCTTTCTTTGTCCATTACTAAACAAAAATGGGGAGAAATGATATCATTCACTTCAGTTTTAGGCGGATATCTTTATTTCAGGGAGAGACTCCGTACCTATGTGGGTATCATTAGATATATTTCAAATTTTATATATTATTATATTTTCTTTGGATTTAAAGGTGTGTTTTAATTGTGCTAGTATGAAACGTGAGATAATGTTTACAAGTGTGAAAACTTACTAAGGGTTGTGCATCGGTCAAGTTGTACTTTTTTTGGGATTGAGAATTTGAGTCTTGGATGAGCTTGATGGCCCATATGAGTTTTTATTTTTGGTTTTGTCCTCAAATAGCCAAAGGGGGATATTTGTAAGGACAAATTTTTTAATATAGTAATTTTCTATGTTTTGAATTATTTCGTGTTTCGATAAAACTATTGGAGTCATAGGTTAGGACTTGAGTGTGTTGATCTTTCAAGATTATGACGTGGTTTCTTGAAGGCATAGCGACCAAGTTAAAAGATATACATTATTATGTCGTGTTTCATGCTCATTTTCGTCTTCATGTTCCAAACATCTCTCACATATGAATGCATAAATATTTTGATCCTCAAAGATTTCATATTTGGGTGTTAGGATTTTATAAAATTATTTTTAAAAAATGTTATAAAGCAATTTTATCATTTTTTTAGGAGAAATATACCTTTTTCGTGAGTTCATTAGAACAACATTGGGTATGTTATTCGAACGAGTCTATGTACCTCGTTAGATCATGTTCCAATGAAACTTTAAACGAGACATTTTCTCCCTTCGCTGGAATCTCGTTGCAAGTGTCGTTTGAAAGGTGTTCGAATGAGATGCATGAATTCGTTCGAATGAGTTGTACCTTGTTCGAATGAGCCTGTGAATTTTTAATAATTATAAGATTTTTCAAATTACTTTTCATCCTTATCTCATTTTTGGAAAACCTCCTATAAATAAAATTGTGGAGTAGCAGTTTGTTTAGAGACAAAACTTATATTTTCAGCTCCCACACACTATTAAAAATCTCTCCAAAATTCTAGTTTACGCCTAAGTTATCTAGGATCTAAGTGTTCATCATATTATTATTTGAATACCATGTTTCGTACAGTAGACTCCATACTTGTTGTTAACACATAGTGGACATCGTGTTGGGGTTGTAACACCTCGTATTTTTATGAAAATATAATATGGAATTAATTGGAATTTCATTAGATTTAATTCGGATATTTAAAATGGGATTAATTGAATATTTATTATGATGAATATAATTGGATATTACAGAGAGAATACGTAATATGCCAATTATATGTTTACTCTTTATTGATAAATACAACATTTATGATAATTTAGTCAGGGCAAGCGTATGACTCGTGTCGGGACTTAAATATGGGAATTAAAATAGAAGCAAAATATAAGTAATCCATATGGTCATTTCGAGTGCGTAGAAGTGTCCATAGAGGTTGAAACAGTCACAAAACTATACTCGGGTGTCAGCATAGGGTCCCGGGTCACTTTTGGGCCAACCGGGCATTCCAAAAGTCATTTTTAGACCTTTGAACTTCTACGCTAATAAGAGATAAGTAATTCATCACTTTAGAATTTTGAGTTAGAGAAAAGGGATATTGGAATAAACAAAGAAGAGGAAGTTATAGGTGGCATAAAGGAGGAGTCCCAAGAGAAGTTTGAAGAGTTTTCAAAGGGAGAACCACCATTACCACAAACCGTCGCCGAAATCGAGAGAGAAACGGGAAAACACCTAAACCATCATTTAAACATGGAATTCAAACCTTCGTTTAGAGGCAAGAGTTTACTTGCCTTAATTATTGAGTTCTTAAAATATGCATACTAGAGTAAGATTTTTTTATGAAAACCATGATTTTTAAAAGGATTACATTGATATAATTCCACGTGGTGATATAGAAATCATGCTAGGGATGAATCATATATTTTAAATCATAAAATTGGGATTGTAGCATGTATTTAACTGGAGATTAAATCTGAGTTTATAATTGAGTATGATTCTTGAAAAAAAATGGATTGTTTTGATGGAAAGTTCATGGATACCATTAAGGGCTTATTCGAGAATGATATTAGAGATTATAGAACTTTATTCATGATATGAAAATTTGTAGAGAATATATTTTATAAAAGGGTAATTTTGGGTTTTCAAAATGATGAATATGGACTATTGCTAATATTAGATTTGTCTAGAAATATGATGAAAAACAAATGATTGTTTGGGGAATATAAGATAGAAATCTTCCAGATTTGTTTACGCAACTTCAAACTAATGCCATTTTTAGTGTACTTTGAATTAGAGTGAGAGACATACATAGATGGAAAGGTTTGTGTCTTAGCTTTCCATTGAGATTTGAATCATCTCATTTGGACTTGGTAAAGGGAGAAATCACAATTTTACTACAGGGTGTTTAATCTGCCAGAAAATTTACGACCCGATTCGATTGCTCATAAAATAGCAATTTTGTTAGTTTAGATGGAAAAAATTAAATAAATTATTGGAACCATAACTTGATTTGTTTGGAATTATGGAAAATTAATAGAATACCGATAGTATTTAATTGAGATATTGGGGTAGTTGAGGAGTCGAAATTATGGACTAGAACTAATCGAAAATTATTAAGCATATTATCATACGGGAATCTAATGGGGATACATAGAGAATTGAGATGAACCCGAGATTTGGATTAGTAGAATAATGTAATATTAACACCTGAAATTACAAAAAATATGATTATGCCTCTTTATTCATAACAAATGAGAATAAAAATAAAGTGTGAAATAGTAATACGTTGAATAATTAAGATATACATGGGACATATTATATGAATATACATGGGTTGTGTGATTGCATGTTATGCATGATTCTTATCTGTATAAGCATACCTACATTTTATGTTATTACGGGAGGTCATATGAAGTGGGCGATCCTACCTTTGCGAATCTAGTAAGGCCTGGATGTATGTCCCAGAACAAAGAACTTAGGGTTGAACACTATATTAGTGTACAATAGTGTGACCGGTCACTTGGGTGCATTAGGTATGTGCGTAGTCCAAAGTCTTAGGACTATGTTCGCCTCCATTATGTGCTTATTGATTTATGGTTCGAGGTGAAATTATAAACCAGTATTCTTTATTGGTATGCGAGGTGCATATGGACACGATAGCAGAGCATGTCACATCATGAGTTTTATATCTAGAGATGATGTATTACTCTCTCTCTGTGTGTGTGTGTGTGTGTGTGTGTGTGTGTGTGTGTGTGTAGTCATGATTATTATACTATGTTGTGTGTATTAGAAGATATCGATTGTGAATATCTAAATTGGAATTAAGTATGTGAAACTTAATAAATAACGCGGTGATTATAAATCTAGTAAAAAGGCAAGTAATCTATTTATTTATCGTATGGGAGATATGGGTGGGATATATGTCAAATAAGTATTATTAGTGGAGTATGTGGGTTAGTTAGGCGGGTAGCTTAACTAGGAAGAATATTAGGGAACGTTAGATGTGCAAAATAGAATGAGAGGTGAGGACTCGTGTGAGATCACACACATCTAACATGGATATTTATATTACTTAAATTTATTGCATTTAAACACTTGCAAAATATTTTTAAAATGTTTTAGGGGTTGACCCGTTGCAAATAGTTTTCAAAACATTTTAGGTGTCCATCCATAGGGCCACTAGATTTAGCGGTCCATTCTCGGTTGATGTGCTATAGTTGTTGTGGAAGCTACGGGACCTCGGGATTAGACGATTCCATTTCCTGTTCATTTTAGAATAAGTTCTCAGTCATTTCATTCGAGCATGTTGCTCCTTATTTAGTCAACAGTTATGACTGGGTATTTCCATTTGTATTTCAGACATTTTCTCTCAGTATTTCTTTAGGGATATTGTATGGGTTTTGGTTATGAATTTTATTCAGATTATTTATCCAATAATTATTCAGTGAATGTTGTGGTTGTTGAGAATGTAATTGATGAAAATTCAATTTTGTTCTTGTTATTTTAATATAAAAAGGAAAAATATTTTTTATAATTAGCGCCGGGCTTAATAGGTTATTAGTAATTAATAAGTTTTCAACAGTGATTTATTAGTAATCAATAAGTTTTTGACAGTGATGCTAAGGATTATGCAATTTTTATAACCTATTTAATTATAATAATGGAATGATCACCCGTGGTCTTAATTAGGGGGTGTCTTAGTGGTGTTGCGGTGAAGAAGCATTAGAGTCTGTTCTAGATCCGCATATGGTTTTTGAGTTGTTCAGTGGATACCGAGGTATGTGTGGACTCACACATTTTGGTAGTGCGTGAGTGGACTCTTGCGCAACACTAAGGGGAGGTTGAGGAATGAAGAGAGTCAAGGATTATGAGGGCATCAAGGTATTTCCCATTTGGGTTTTCCTCATACATCGGGAGTTATTTGATTTTTTATTTTACTTTATCCTTATATCACATAAATGCATATTATAGGATAGAGTAAAAATGGATAAAATTAGTTTACATAACTTTCGTTAGTGCTTAGAGTTAATTATGTTTAAGTTTAAAATTCATTTTGAAAAAAATAAAAATTAGCTTTTGTTTATACCATTCCATTTATCCCGCTACTTTAGATTTCAATAATATCATAACAGTTTTCTTGAACTAAAATACCATCTAATCATTTTATGATGGAAATGGGTCTCTATTTTAGGGTTTATTAGTCATTTTATTCTCTTTTGTATTTTATTTTATTTTGTTATTGTATTTTTCTTATTTTTTTTGCTTTTTTATTTAAAGGTAAGGACTAGTAATGGCATTTTTGTAATTAGTGCTTTAGCTTGGAGCCTAAGCTACTCCTTCCCTTTAAATACCCACTTGTACGACTCATTTGAGGGAGACTTGAATTTTGAATAGAAGAAGAGTATTTCTCTCTCTAGAATTGTGTGTTAGATATTTTAGGAGCCTTTTGACGGGTGGTTTACGTCAAATTGGTATCAGAGTGGGTGAAGCTCTACATTGGTGCTAGTGTATTGTTGATTTTTTTTTCTTTTTTCAAATCGTACACTACCTTCAATGGTTCCCTAGAAATTCAACAAACATAACAAAGAGATGCAAGAGATGAGGCACGTGATTGATCAACGAGCTCTAGTTTTTTTCGAAATTGGACGCCATATTGCAACAACTCACAAAGTTGCAAAACCCTAACGCTTTAAGCCCCAAGCAACCTGGCCTCTACTCCGTCCCCTTTCCTCCACCCCTGCTGCCCCAAACAGCCCCACCCTTCCCTCTTTGCAACCGATAGCCCCCCAAACTCCCCTTCCCACTCCAGCATCTGCCAACCACCCCTCCCCACCACTTTTGACCCAAAAAAAACCTCCCAAACCCCTTTAAGACCTGCCGACCACCTCAAGTCAACTTGTAACCCTTTGGAGCCCAAATCGACCCCGAAAACCTTGGGTTATTCCCTAGACCTGCTCGAAAACCCCCTAGATAGCCCTACCCCACACCAAGCCCTTCTACCCACCTCCAAACCATGGTTTTTGACCCAGGTGGAAATTTGTATGGCTTTCTTTGGGTAAAGAGGAAAAGAAGATGAAGAAATAAAGACCAAGATTTGTGGATGTACCCTCTCAAGATTCAGAAATTAATTTTTGTCCCTCACAAGTTTTTGGCACCAATTTTTGGAGTTTCCTCATGAATCCCTTGATATTTTTAAATGCTCGAGGACGAGCTTGGTTTTAAGAGGGGGGTGTAATACACCGTACTTTTAAAGATATTTAAATTACATTATGGATATAATTTAGTAATTTAAAGAATTATTATGAATAGTAATTCTGGGATTAATGAGTGAAATTAAATAAATTTACTGTTATAAAGGGAATAGTAAATATTAGTTTTCAAGTGTCGGACTAATATTTACATGGATTGTATTTCCCTACGAGACTAAGTATATGAGTGAATTATTTTTAATTACATGTCGCAGTTGGGTAAAGCGACAAAGGAAAATATTTTAAATTGGTAAACATGCGTATTAAACGTGTTGGGTCAAAATAGTGAATTTTAGTTAAGTGAATCGGATGGAGATTTTGACTCCGCCATTGGGTTCAAAATGGCCAAGATAGTCAAAATAGAGTACCTGGGGGTAGTATTTGGGTTCCGGACATTTTTGGACTAGGAGAGATTCGTAAATGAGTACACGAGTCATTTAACAATTGGGTATACACCTAGTTTCGGGTTTAATAAGGGGAAAGCCCTTATTTCCCCCAAATATCATCCCTAAGAGAGATAGAGAGAGAAGAGAGAAAGAGAGAAGAAAGAAGAAGAAACAAAAGAGAAGAAAAGAAGAGATTTCCGGCCAAAATTCGCGGGATTCGACTCGGGGTCGTCGGATTTAATCCATGAGGCAAGTGTTTAACTTGCTTTATGATTAAGTGTGTTAATTTCACATATTGTAGTTGGTATATAACTAAAGATTTCTGGGTTGAAATTTCGTGGATCAAACGGGTTTTCGGAAGATTAAAACTGATATAACTCGATTAATAGCCAACTGGAGAAACTTGGAATATATTGAAATTAATTGTTGAAAATGGGTTCTAGGATGATTAGAACCCTTTCTATATGTGTATTTATGGTTTTTTGAGGTTGAATGATGATGAGAGAGGAGATAAAAAGCTTGGAGATGCTTTAATGGAGGTTTGAATTTTTGGAAAAGAAGGTGAATAATGACCAACATCACTTCCGAACTGTTTCAGTTAGGAAGACACCCGATACAGCTCTCAGTCAAAACATAGAATTTGTAGATATTTTCGATACGGTCGCGTGAGAGCCCACCCGTATTTTTCTGATTTTTTTTGGCTTTATAACCAATTTTCTACGGAACCAGTTCTAGGATGGAAACTCGGAGTGACATAACGAAGCCGGTTCATTTTTTTGGGGGGATTCGGTTCCATTTTTTTTAATAGATTCGGTTCCCTTTTATGCAGATTTTCAGTGCTGCTGCAGAACTTTGGAGAAACCCTTAGAATCCTAAATTGTGAAATTTGAGGAGAAAAATACCTTGGACCGGTAGAGTATCGGGACCTTATCTACTATCTTGATATGTGAATGTGGTAGTACCCTTCGAGTGAGGAGAATACATACAAATAAAGTACGGGAATAATAGTGGATATATTACGTGCTGTGAATACTAGGCTCTGGGAAAATAAACAAACTTATATAAGTTGTGGGTAAACTTATTGCTCAAAGAATGGTAATATTCGAGGTTATTGGCTATCGCTATAAGAGTTTGGAAATTATACCCAAAATATATTGAGAAGAGATATACATTATATATACGACGTCGTTAAAGTGTATATAATATGAGACGAATTAATGTATTAAGGATTGATTTAAAATCGATAAATGCGTAGGATATTCGAGATATAAATATACTACGTAGGGGATTTATT
Source organism: Sambucus nigra (assembly GCA_949130495.1). Lineage (NCBI taxonomy): Eukaryota > Viridiplantae > Streptophyta > Magnoliopsida > Dipsacales > Adoxaceae > Sambucus > Sambucus nigra. Next base: position 393,563,427 of record OX422216.1, read on the forward strand.
ATACGGGTTGTGCGTATTCCCGGATGTTATTATATATATGGGTTAAATAATTACATATGGTAATTATGTATATGTGAGACAAATAGCTATCGTTATAATATGCTTGTGTGAATACCTAATTGATGATATATTTATATAGGTGGAATGTGTAGCTATATGATTGTCTGTTATATGTATGACATACCTACCATACTTGCTATCACGGGAGGTTGGCTTTCGAAAGAGGACAATCTTATCCTGTTTTGCCTTCGAAGAATTTTAGATTTGGTACCTCAATAGCATGGAACCTAGTTACAGACTATCTGAGAGAATGATAGTGTTGATGGTCATATGGTTGCGTAGTTATGTGCGTAGCCCATAAGCTTGGAACCATGTTCGCCTCCAATATGTGTGATTTGTATTGATACAGTTCCGGAGCGATGTGGAACAAGTGATCCTTCAGTACGAGATGTACTTGGATTGGATAGCAGAGTATGTGTGCACTGCTATTAAGCCTATGGGTACCGGATATGGATATATGTATTGTGATTAACATGTATGTGTACTTGAGATAATCCACGGATGCTTAGTAAATGAGAATTACTAAGCCACTTATATTATAGTTCGGTGGATGATTAATATACTTGTTGTGTATAGTATATTGTTTATATATATGAGATGAGATATCATATAACCTAACCATATATAAAGTGAAAAGAATGAATAAAGTGTGATATTACTTCCGGTAAATGAATATCCGGATTTATGTGAATATGAATCTTAGGTTCTAATGAGAACTATTAATAAATATGGGATGGTATAAATATAGTATGTACTGAAGGCCTAATGGATCCCGATGATCAACAATGTCACGTAGTAGTGTATCGGGGGGTTCCTTATTTGGATTTCTCTTTGCGAGACACCCCATGAACGAACGTAATCTAATGTTTGGAATGGGGAGAAGTTTAGTCCTTAGTACTCGAATTGATGAGGATTATTAGAATATGGTAATTAAATTAGTTAGGCAGGGTAGCTTAACTAGGTTGTTTAAAAAGGTATGCGATAGTGTTAGAAGAGGGGTGAGGTGAATCTCAATGAGAGCGATACCAGTTTAAATATGAGAAATAACATATTTTAAAATATGGATTTTAAGCACTTGCTAAAATGTTTTCAAAACTCGGGCTCTGACCCGTTTCTCTATTTTCCCCTCTTGCTATATAACTATCTCTATATATAGGTGTCCAGACACAGGGACGCCTGGATGATGATTCTTTCGAGTCAGACGTTTGCAGCAGCAGCTGTGGATGCAAGCTTGTTTATATTAGATGCTTCTATCATTGAGATCTAGATAGGAGTTATTGTAGAGACTTTCGGTCTTATGGCCCGACTGTACTCATTTTTTCTTTTATCACCTTTTAGTGCGGCATTTGATTAGGGTGTATTATTGTACCGAGTGTTCGGTTATTTTATTTTATTTCACTTCAGTTGCAGCATATGAATGTTGTAATTATTTTATTTGAATGGTTTGATTAAAAAGATTAGTTAATAAAAAAAATTGACACTGGCCTAATAGGATATTAGTAATTAAATTGGTTTTCGACAGTGATGCTAAGAATGAACCATATGAGACTCGTGTTTTAATTTGATATAGGAGTGATCGCCGGGTATTTTATTAGGTGGGGTGCCATAGGTGGTATCAGAGCATCAGGTTCTAGTGTCATTAGGAATCTGTGTGGACGTACTACGCTTTCAGTGTTGCTTTTTATTTGATATAGAGCCTTATGATTAGGATTGTTGATATCCTCTTGTGAGATTTCGTTCTCGTGCCATTATGTAAGATTTTAGTAAATATTTTGCGTGCTCGTTTGGAATTCGTGTGCTGATCGACAAAGGGCTACCATGGAAGTTCATTGTGAGGGCAGTAGGAGGCAGGGCTTAGTTAGAGCTATAAGTTGATGTTGGAAATGAGGACAGCGGTAAAGGTCATTTTCCTTACGGCATTATCATGGATTACTGCAATGACTAATATAGAATAGTAGTTATAATTATCTATGCACCGCTATAGTATAGAATGGTGATATACTCGAATTACCCAGTGAAGTTAGATGGGGAAAAAGATTAAGAGGTCTTTGATGAGGATTGTTTGTTGAAGTTGAGCTAGGAGGAAATAGTGTAATTTCACTTCTAGGAAGTCGAAGGCTCGGAAGCTTTGGCTTAGAGTTGGGTATGGAAATACCCATATGTGAAAATTTGAGGAAATTTTTTTCACTCATTAGAGCAATATGAAATGGTGGGAACGATGGTCACCATATTAAGAGGAGCATGATATTTTGCTCATAAATTAATCTTACAGATGGTTTTAAACTGCAAATTCCCTTGATTTAGAATAAAATGAATGCAGTTTCTAGGATATTCATATAAGAATCGATCAGAGACCGACGGTGAATAAAGAGTGACATGGTTAAGTGAACTTAGTATCGGAGTAAGGTAGGTACAATGGAGAAAGAGACTTCTCCAGTGGAATAATAGACTCACTAATAAATTGGATTTACGTAGAGTGAGTTATAGTTTTTTTTAGTGCAAGGTGTGAAATTTGCAATGAAAAATTAAAGTTGTGAGACTTTATGATTTTTAAGAGTCTCATGGGATAAAGACTATTGGGCTTCGAATTAGAATTTCGGATGTAATTGGGATACGAGCTAGTTGTGATAAGCTTAATATTTATTTATATTATAAGTAAGTGAATACTTATGGGATTAAATTGAATATGTATATTCGGGAAATACGGGCTAATGTTACGAGAGATATACACGATTAGCCGAATTATACTGTATATATATACGAGCATATTGAGATGTATATATATGATATGTTTAAATATATCTGTATGTGATTGGTATATTTGTATGAAACATACCCCTCGATTGCTATCATGGGAAGTTATGCATTTTGGGTGAGGCCCCTGGCTTGAGGAGCAGGGAGCGTATAGTCCCCAGGTCATAGTGTCCATTTTATATTGTGTGGTTTTTATCAGGAATGAGATGTGGTGGGTATGTTTCGTTCTCATTTCCGGGGAGGAACTATGATCTCTTCCCATTCATTGTGATTTGTTTTTTTTACCAAGTCGATGTGATAGTCCGACTGCTGGTACCCAGGATGATGTGTGAGTAATTCCCTGGAAGATGATAGCATTGAGAGACTACATCCATTGAGTTATAGCTCTGAGGGATGGTTATTATACTTATATAGTGTGTGATATATAAGTATGGATATACTTGATGTGTATAGTATAATGTATATATATTTATATAAGATGTGAAACATATATATACCGACATAATAAAGAATGGAATGCGAGATAAATTTCGGATGAGCTCACCTTGATTATATGTTTAGATGGAACTTCGATGAGGATATGTTTCATTACCATGATTTGAGTGCATGGTGACCTTATAGATATAATTTGAGGTATGCAGGATTTTTAGTTAAGCTGGGAGTTAAGCTTGTTGTTGTTCGCACGAAGGACTTAGTGTTAGTGCAAGCGCTTATGGTATGGCTCCTTGACAGAATTGAGAGTTCTGACAGTATTTTATTGGTAGATGGGATGGGACTATCCTGGTTGCATATTTGAAGCTAAGAAGACACTCCACGTATGAACCTTAATGACGTCGAGAGTGGACAGATGTTATAAAATCCAAGGATGTTGGTTTCAACGATACGTCACCTAGTGTAGAGGAAACACTATTGAGTGAGAGCCATTTGATGACTGTATAATTATATTGAGACATAAGTTCTATGAAGAAGCACTGAAATTTTCCTCTCACTGCAAGTATGTGGGTGAGGTAAGATAAAGGAAATTAACTTGAGACTTATAGCCAGACTTTGAATATAAGGGAAATTCATTGCAAATACTTTTTAGGTATGATATTCATAATGCTTTTGTCGAGAGTAGGCGCCCTGATTAGTTGGGCTTTATATTTGGTCACGATGGAAGGATATAGTGGTAGAAGTACATTAGTAGGTTAACGAGGTAGGATTTAGAACATCGCATTGGTGTCCCTTAGATCGTATATCTCGATGACCGACGAAGCGAGGGAGTAGTGTATCGGGAAGGTTCCTTGTTTCAATTTCGCTTTGCGAGACGTCTCACGCACGAAACCGAACAAATATCAGAACTCGAGAGAGGTCATGGGCACTAGGGATATAGTTAGAATAATACTCATATTATGGGTGTTAGAAACACCTTGATCTTAAGACTACCACGAAGTAAGGGCAATAAGACTATCAGCACTGATATAGGAAGACTATTGTGAGATGACCACAAGAAGATCGATGGGATAATCTTAAGAAGGACTGAATTTCCAGGTATCGGGAGAATTAAATTTTGAAATTATTCGGGTTAGGAAAAAAAACAAGTTTTAGTACCAGGCTAAGGAGATGGGATCCATTGTTTAGAGAAGAGCGTTACGTGTCGGACATTTACAATGGTTGTGCAGATACGCACGAATGATAGGGGGTATGGGCACCCTAGTTAGTTAAGTTCCAAAGATGTCCAAGACTGAAGGACGTGAAAAAGGAATGTGTATAATATATGCCTAAGGGTCAGTTATAAATAATGTTAAATGGTATGACGAATTGAATGTCGTGTGAGAATGACGATAATTCAAAAATTTATGTGCAATGAGAGCTAGCACACATGAGATGGGTTGAAAGTCTGTGGAAGGTCATTTAAAAAGGTACCTCTTGATAAAAAGGATACCAAATTATTGTGAGAAAGTAGAGCGGAGTCTTACTCAAACGAGTATTGAAGAGTGGCTTGCGCGTGACTGTATGGTTAGCATACTGCAAGGAAAGAAGGAGTGTATGTAGTGCCAAATTCCGGAATAGTATATGAGAATTAATGCTTTAATTTTTCGGTATAGGGAATGTACCTTGGAGATTACAAGAGAGATAGTAATCTGAATATTTATACAATACGTAGCGATCAGAATAAAATACGTATGAGAAGTGTATGATTAGGTTGGGAATATGCCTATGAATCTTAATAGGATGTGTGTATGCCTATTATGTGATATTATTATTAAGAGCACTAATGGGTAATAACCCGGGGGTGCAAGAACATTATTGATTAAGTGTGCTAATGGGTGTTAATCCGGGGGTGAAGGATTATCACATATATGAATAGCGACGATGGGAATATATATATATATATATATATATATATATATATATATATATGCCTTGAGATGGGTGGAATATAGTGGGAGACCATTGTGTTAGGCTATATCTGAATTCCGAGGATGAAATTCTGTTGTAAGGGGGGAAGTATGTAATACCCCGTACTTTTAAAGATATTTAAATTACACTATGGATGTAATTTGGTAATTTGAAGAGTTATTGTGAATAGTAATTCTGGGATTAATGAGTGAAATTAAATAAATTTAATGTTATAAAAGGAATAGTAAATATTAGTTTTCAAGTGTCGTACTAATATTTACATGGATTATCTTTTCTAACGTGACTAAGTTTATGAGTGGATTATTTTTAATTACATGTCGCAGTTGGGTAAAGCGACAAAGGAAAATATTTTAAATTGGAAAACACGCGTATTGAACGTGTTGGGTCAAAATAGTGAATTTTAGTTAAGTGACTCGGATGGAGATTTCGACTCTGCCATTGGGTTCTAAATTGCCAAGATAGTTAAAATAGAGTACCCGGGGTAGTATTTGGGTTCCGTACATTTTTGGACTAGTAAGGACTCGTAAATGAGTACACGAGTCATTTAACAATTGGGTATACGCCCAATTTCGGGTTTAATAAGGGGAAAACTCTTATTTCTCCCAAATATCAACCCTAAGAGAGAGAAAGAGAGAAGAAAGAAGAAGAAAGAAAAGAGAAGAAAAGAAGAGATTTCCGGCCAAAATTCGCGGGATTCGACTCGGGGTCGTCGGATTTAATCCACGAGGCAAGTGTTTAACTTGCTTTATTATTAAGTGTGTTAATTTCTCATATTGTAGTTGGTACATAACTAAAGATTTTTGGGTTGAAATTTCGTGGATCAAGAGGGTTTTTGGAAGATTAAAACGGATATAACTCGATTAATAGCCAATTTGAGAAACTTGGAATTTATTGAAATTAATTGTTGAAAATGGGTTCTAGGATGATTAGAACCCTTTCTATATGTGTATTTATGGTTTTTTGAGGTTGAATGATGATGAGAGAGGAGATAAAAAGCTTAGAGATGCTTTAATGGAGGTTTGGATTTTTGGAGAAGAAAGTGAATAGTGACTAGCATCACTTTCGAACTGTTCCGGCTAGGAAGATAGCCGATTCAGCTCTCGATCAAAACATAAAAGTTGTAGATATTTTCGATAAGGTCGTGTGAGCGCCAACTCATATTTTATAGCTTTTTTTGGATTTATAATGAATTTTCTACGGAACCAGTTCTGAGATGGAATCTCGGATTGACATAACGGAATCGATTCATTTTTCTGGGGGGATTAGGTTCATTTTTCTGGGGGATTCAGTTCCATTTTTTTTAATAGGTTCGGTTCCCTTTTGTGCAGATTTTCAGTGCTGCTGCAGAACTTTGGAGAAACCCTTAGAATCCTATATTGTGAAATTTATGGAGAAAAATACCTTAGACCGGTATAGTATCGGGACCTTATCTACTATCTTGATATGTGAATGTGGTAGTACCCTTCGAGTGAGGAGAATACATACAAATAAAGTACGGGAATAATAGTGGATATATTACGTACTATGAATACTAGGCTCCGGGAAAATAAAAAAACTTATATAAGTTATAAGTATACTTATTGCTCAAAGAATAGGAATATTCGAGGCTATTGGCTATCACTATAAGAGTTGGGAAATTATAGCCAAAATATATTAGAAGAGATATACATTATATATACAATGTCATTAAAGAATATATAATATGAGACAAATTAATGTATTAAGGGTTGATTTAAAATCGATAAATGCGTAGGATATTCGAGAGATAAATATACTACGTAGGGGATTTATTATACGGGTTGTGCGTATGCCCGTATGTTATTATATACATGGGTTAAATAATTACCAATGGGAATTATGTATAGGTGAGACAAATAGCTATCGTTATAATATGGTTGTGTGAATACCTAATTGATGATATATTTATATAGCTGTAATGTGTACCTATACGATTGTTTATTATGTGTACGACATACCAACCATACTTGCATCACGGGAGGTTGGCGTTCGAAAGAGGACAATCTTATCCTGTGTTGCCTTCGGGGGGATTTTAGATTTTCTACCTCAAGAGCATGGAACGTAGGTACGGGCTATCTGAGAGAATGATAGTGTTGACGGTCATATGGGTTCCTATGAATGTTCGTAGCCCATAGGATTGGAACCATATTCGCTTCCAATATGTGTGATTTGTATTGATACAGTTCCTGAGCGATGTGGAACATGTGATCATTTAGTACGATATGTACTTGGATTGGATAGCATAGTATGTGTGCACCACTGTTAAGCCTATGGGTGCCGGATATGGATATATGTATTGTGATTAACATATATGTGTACTTGAGATAATCCACGGATGCTTAGTAAATGAGAATGACTAAGCCACTTATATTATAGTTCGGTGGATGATTAAGATACTTGTTGTGTATAGTATATTGTTTATATATATCAGATGAGATATCATATAACCTAACCTTGTATAATGTGAAAAGAATGAATAAAGTGTGATATTACTTTCGGTAAATGAATATCTAGATTTAAATGAATATGAATCTTAGGTTCTAATGAGAACTATTAATAAATACGGGATGGTATAAATATGGTATGTACTAAAGGCCTAATGGATCTCGATGATCAACATTGTTACGTAGTAGTGTATTGGGGGGGGGGGGTTCCTTATTTGGATTTTGCTTCGCGAGACACCCCACGCACGAACGTAATGTAATGTTGGGAATGGGGAGAAGTTTAGTCCTTAGTACTCGAATTGATGAGGATTATTAGAAGATGGGTAATTACATTATTTAGGCAGGGTAGCTTAACTAGGTTGTTTAAAAAGGCATGCGATAGTTGTGCACCGTTAGAATAGGGGTGAGGTGTATCTCATGTGAGAGCGATACCAGTTTAAATATGAGAAATAACATATTTTAAAATATGGATTTTAAGCACTTGCTAAAATGTTTTCAAAGCTCGGGCTCTGTCTCGTTTCTCTATTTTCACCTCTTGCTATATCTATATATATATAGGTGTCCAGACACAGGGACGCCTGGATGATGATTCTTTCGAGTCAGACTTTTGCTGCAGCAGCTGTGGACGCAAGCAGGTTTATATTAGACGCTTCTATCATTGAGATCTAGATAGGTGGTATTGTAGAAACATTTGGGCTTACGGCCCAACTGTACTCATTTTTTCTTTTATCGCCTTTTAGTGCCGCATTCGATTTGGTTCTATTATTGTATCGAGTGTTCGGTTATTTTATTTTATTTCATTTCAGTTGCTGCATATAAACTGTTGTAATTGTTTTATTTGAATGGTTTGGTTAAAAAGATTAGTTAATAAAAAAAATTGACGCCAGCCTAATAGGATATTAGTAATTAAATTGGTTTTCGACAATGATGCTAAGAATGAACCATATGAGACTCCTATTTTAATTTGATAAAGGAGTGATAGCCCGGTATTTTATTAGGCGGGGTGTCACAGGGGAGAGTGTTGGAAATGGGTCTCTATTTTAGGTTTTATTAGTTGATTAGGCATAAATTCTTCCTAATTTATCCCTTGATTTAGTTAATTTTAGCACCTCGAACAACGTAATTGAGTTGGATTTATCTCATAACTGTGCTACTGACTGATCCTAATGAGTACACCGAGTTTCTGGTATTTTGTAGTGATTTTGCAGGTATTTGATGTCAAGAAACAAAAGAAGGAAATCGGTAGAATCAAGAAAGAAAGAAGGAAAGGTCTCAAGGGCAAAAGCATAATTTCAACCGGAATTCGGATGAGGTGCCTAAAGAGAAGTTGAAGACATCTCATTCACGAGCAGAAAGGAAGAAACGGCACCTCAATCGGAATCTCGGAACAAAAGTTATGAGCAGTCAAAGAGGAACAAAAAGTCAAATAGCCGGACCGGTCCACCCCTACCCCGAACCGGTCCGCCTTGCCAAACTCCAGAAGACCCCGGATAGCATGCAAACCGAAGGAGGAAGAAATAAAAAGAACCGGTCCGCCCCCGGACCGGTCCGCCCCAAAATAAAAATAACCGATCCGCCTTGGGGGCAGATCGGTCCGCCTAAGACCCGGACCGATCCGGTCTTCGAGATTTGAAAATCTTTTCTCTTCCTAAAAAGACTCCTAGTACAGCTGACTTCCGATATTGTTGTAGGGTATAAAAGACCCGATTTAGTATTGTTATGGGCACGGAGAATTAGTAGGTTTTTCCTCTTCTTTTCCAAAAACCCTAGCTTAGTTAATATTTTCAGATTTATTTCAAGGATTGAAGATTTTATTCAGTGATTTCTGTGAGTATATGTTTCTTTCATTGTTTCACTTATTGCTTGGATAATATTAGTGAGTAATTTTTAGTTCTAATTCTTTTCGCCATCTAATCATTATTTTCCTTAGAGTAATTATGAATTCCTGCACATTAATCCTTGTTTCTATTCTTTTCAACATGTTAGGCTAGATTTCCCAAGGCCGGGATGCATGAACCCGGCCTGATGTGTTAGTGCGTGTGTATAAAATTAAACTAATAAATTTAATGATTGACCTTGATCGTATTGCGTAGTTGCACAACGATTGTAGATCTTTATATCTCGTTTTCCTCTAGGTACTCGTGATGATTTAAAGTGCAATTCGAATGCTACTATCGCGATACTGATTTACTCATCCTCAGATTAAGTATGACGCGGGCTTGAACCTCGTATACGTAATGCTTGGGAGTACTAAATTCCGGGTCAAATCAATCAGATAAATTTAAGATTAGTATTATATCCGCACTACACTAGGGTTGGGGGATTGTATTCCCGTCCTATTTTTCTCATCATTTAAATAAAAAGTTTCGGACTATTTTTCACTCATAAGTTAGGTAGATTAGTATAGTTGCATCTTTTTATAATTTCATATTTTCATTTAGTTATAATCATTCCCAAAATCAAATCATTTTCCCTTTATTTTTAGAGTCAAAGTTAGGGTTCTTTTGTCTTTTCCCGTCGTCACAACTTCGTTGTCCTTTTTCCCTGAGGATCGATACCCGACTTGTCGGATTATTACTTGAGCGACGGGCTTGCACTTGAGCCTAGAGTGAACGCATTTCTGAGAAACATTTTCAGTCGCGTCAAGTTTTTGGCGCCGTTGCCGGGGAACTAGGTAGACTTAGGATTAGATCGAGTCAACCCAAAGGTTTGACTAAAAAAAAAAAAAATTCAAAAACCACAAAAAGATTCATCATCATCTCTCCTAAGCTTGATGCAAAATTCTGAAACCACTCCCACACCCCATAATACTCCAACCAACATTCACGAAAATCCAATTGTTGAGTATAATCCTGATATTCCCCACACTCCAAACGCCCCACAGTTCTGGGTCCCACCTCCCACACCGTCGCACTCAATCTCCGATAACACTCCATTTTCCTTCTTAGGACACACTCCGAGCACACCTAGTGAGAGCACCGAGTCAATAAGTGAGAAAGAGATGTCGCAACACAGCAGTGCACCCGCCGGTGCGGAAGAGCCCCCATACCTTCCGATTAGAGAATTCTTATATCCCGAGCGTACTGTCACTCCGGGATGCATTATACTACCGTATAATGCCGGGAATTTCCATTTCAAAAATGGGATGATCCAGATGCTACCTCATTACCACGGTATGGATTCTGAAAAGCCATACCTCCATATTAGGAAATTTGAGGACGTGTGTGATACTCTCAATGATCAAACTTGCACATAAGAGGTAATCCGCCTCAAACTCTTCCCTTTCTCGCTCAAAGATAAAGCTAAGGCCTGGCTATGGTCTTTACCTCCAAGCTCGATTCCATCCTGGAATGAGCTACAGTCGAAATTTCTCAAGAAATTGTTCCCACCACATCGAACAATCTCCATAAAGGCTCAAATTCAAGCATTCAGACAAGCTGAAAATGAGCCATTCCATCGATGTTATGAACGTTTCAACGAGTTAGTTGCTTCATGCCCCCATCATGGATTTGATTCAGCGCAAGTCATCTCTTTTATCTATAATGGGTTGAATCTTAACTCCAAACAACTTGTTGAAACAATGGAAAGTGGTATGTTTATCGATTTAGATGCCCAGGATGCTGAGCTTCACTTGAGGTATGTCGCCGAGACTACCCAATCTTGGGACACATCTGATCCCAACACTCAAAACCGTAATAGACAAGCGACCACTACTCCATCAGCATCCGGCCTATTCCATGTAGATAAGAATTCTATGACGGATAGACGATTAGAGACTCTTGAGATAGGATTTCGAGATCTGTGCAAGATATATGGAAAAGGACCAGCTGGACCCATTCCAAACCCAGTCGTAAAGGTGTGTGCTATTTGTGAGGCGGGTCATTCAACTGAGGAATGCCCGACGATACCCGCCTACAAAGAAATGCTTCAAGAGCAAGTTAGTGGTGTAGGAGGTTTTAAGGGTAATTTCGGTTCCCCGCACGGGAATTCATACAACCCTTCATGGAAAAATCATCCCGGTTTTAGCTATGGGCAACAACATGCCGTAATGAACCCTCCTTCGCATGTTGCCCCTCCTCCACCACAACACTTTCAACAAGCTCCACACATGCAAGGACATGTGCAAGCAATGCCACCTCAAGGAAATTATATCCCGCCATAGCGGAGAACTCTCGAGGATACCATGAATCAATTCATCGCAAGCCAGACCGCAACCAATACCAAATATGATCGTCTGATTGGCGACATAAATGCGAATCTGTCTAAAATAAAATCCTCATTGAGTGTTCAAGAGAAGGGCAAGTTTCCTGCCCAAGGCCAACGACCCCCTCAAGGTCAACCTAGCGTTAGCTCGACACCCCATGACCATCCTGAGCAATGTAGCGCAATTACCACTCTACGTAGTGGGAGAGTAGTTGACTTGTCACCTGCCCCACAAGACGTACCTAAAGATAAGGAGATTTTGCCCGGCACGAAGGAGGCCGAAGATGTCCCCTTGAATGAGAGTGACAAAAAAGACGCTAGTGAGCCCGAGGTAGTAGTGAAACCACCCTCCGCGGCACCGTTTCCTCAAAGGCTAATTCCTTCCCATAAAGGAAACCCGCGTGATGACGTGCTAGACGTGCTAAAACAAGTTAAGCTGAATTTACCTTTCCTCGATGCCATTAAGCAAATTCCAGCTTATGGAAAAGTCATGAAAGACTTGTTGACGGTAAAGAGAAAGATGAAGGTAAAGAAAAATGTCTTTCTAGCACAAAATGTGAGCTCCATTCTACTCAATGATCTCCCACCTAAATTCAAAGATCCCGGTGCACCCACCATTTCCTGCATCATTGGAGAAAACAAAATCGAAAAAGCCTTACTTGATTTAGGAGCAAGTGTCAATATCCTCCCTTACTCCATCTATAGGCAACTTGACTTGGGAGACCTCAAGCCCACAAAGGTCACTCTCCAATTAGCGGATCGAACCGTGAAGATCCCAAGAGGCATAGTCGAGGACGTGATCGTCCAAGTTGACACTTTCTACTTCCCAATAGACTTTGTCATTTGGGACACGGAGCCCTCCTTTAACTCGAGCAACCATGTTCCCATCATCCTTGGGCTCCCTTTCTTAGCCACGGCTAACGCAATCATCAATACTCGGAATGGGCGAATGCAACTCACCTTTGGGAACATGACCTTAGAGACCAACATCTTCCATGTCGCCCAACATACGGGGGAAGAAGATGCCCTTCACACGGTGAGCTTCATAGACGAGATCGTAGGGGAGTACTTTGAGGAAAATGATTGTAGAGATGCCCTAGGGTCCTGCTTAGTGTCGAGCCATGAGAATGAGGGGTCCCACAAGAGAGAGTCGTTAGGGGTGTGCCCTATTTCATCAAGTAATAGTGGTAGTTGTGACAATGAGAGAAAAGTGGGGGAGAGGTGTGTAGTGACCGCAATAGAAAGAGAGAGAGAGAGGGGTTAGAAGAGAGAAAAGTGGTGGAGTTGGAGATCGAGAAAGTAAGAGAGGACGTAGGCACTACTCGAGAGAGAGAACTAGGGGACATGAGCATGGAAAAATTTGAAAGAGAATTCGGGCAGGTGGATGAAAGTATTACTATTGAAGGCCAATCCCTATTGGATTCATGTAGTCACTTAGACGAAAGTGAATTGAAAGAAAAAATTGATGAATTCCTTCGTTGTGACAATCCACCCACAACACTAGAGGCCCCGAAGGCAAGTGAGGAGAAAAGTTGTGGTTCATCTGACTTAGAGCCCGACCCGTGCATCTTAAAAATTGAACGAAACCTAGGTGTTCCCTCCGATTCAGCGCACGCAGACCACACTTTGAGCCAGCATCACGAGGATCCCTTTACAATTAGTCACGATGAGTCTCCCGGTCTATCCTTTATCTACGGGCGAGGTCCCAATTTGTTCCGATTGTTGGATTATATTCCTAGGACGGGAGAAACGAGGAGAGCATCGAACCCCACGAGTGGGGTCGGGTGAGTTCGTGGAGAGATGAGAGGTCGTCATTGTTAGTGTATTTTTTAGTCATACATGAGTGTCATATAGTGTCTTGCTGCATTTTTCCCATTTGTTTGTTTTATTTATCGCACTTATTATTTTGCCTTATTTAGATTTTAGTCCTTTTTGCTTGAGGACAATGCAAAAGTCTAAGTTAGGGGGGGTCACAAGTGCGTATTTCTAAAACTTCACAAATTTACCAAAATTTCCAAAAAAATAATAAAATTTTGAAAAACCCAAAAATATTTTTGTTCAAAATAAATAAAAATTGGAATTCAAATTTTTCAAAAATATCATTAAAAGTCGAATTGAAGTCTCAAGTTGTAAAATTCAACGTACACAAAGCCAAAATTGACCAAAGATGGAAATTGAGCGGAAATTGACGACTTAACGAATAAGTGTGGAGATTAACAAACCCGGTGAGATTCGAGCCTATCCTGTGTTGCGAGTTTTAAATCAATCCGAGTTAATTATTAACTCAAAGTTCTTTTCAGCGCCTAAAAAGTTGTCAAGGATCTCAATCCTTTCATTTTGATCGGTTTTGAAAAATGTGTGTAATATTGCTTTGAAAAAACGTGCCAAATTGATCTCTAAACTTAAATTCATCTCGAAGCGCATATGGTAACGCAATTGGCATTTTGAGCAATGAAGTAGGCCCTCATTTGTCACCCAAAAATATTGGCCAGAAAAAGTAGCGAAAAATTACCCCTTTTGTAACCCAATTTGAGCCAAACAAATTGTCTCTTTCGTTTGATAACCCGAAAAAACCAAATAGCCAGAATTGTGAAAAATGAGAAAATTCAGAATTTAAATCCGAAAAGTGCATAAAAAGGGGCAAGAAAAAAAATATATGCTCAACAAAAATAGCAAGAAAAGAAAAGAAATGAAAAAAAAAGAAGAAAAAAAAAATGAGCAATAGCCCGGAAAAAGCACAAATGGACATCATTAATGACTTTTCCAATTCCAACCTTCCCGACAATTGTCATTTTACCCCATATACCTTAAAACCCGAAAAAGTCCTAACCGAGTCTAAATTGTGAAATTGGTTATCGCGTGGAGAGCTAATACACCAAAAGATAATATAAGAGATTGAATGCGCGAAAAAGAGGCAATCTTCCCGTTTTTAAAACCGTAACCCATTGATGAGATCCTATCATTCTGAAATTTCCGTCATTCTACTTGTATGCGTGACTTTGCATCCATTATATTTACTCTTTATATCACGCATACCGAGAGAATAGCCATAATTCGAGAGATTCGTTTGTGAGAGCATTCCGTGAGAAATTAAAATCAAAACGAATTTTCGGATAAGTAACATAATGATCAATTGGTGGAAATTGGCGGTTATATTTCCGGCTTCGCACACACGCACTATGATTTGAGACTTGTAAATATGACTTGATGATGACTATTTTTCTAGAAAAGTTTGAATTGCACAATTTTTGCGTATTTTGAATTTTTTTTGAGTCGAATTTTGTGGGTATATTAACTGCAAACCCTCACGAGACAACACTCGTCCTACTAGGGTGACCTAGGGGTTTCAAGGCTTATTGCATACGCTAAATGCAATCGCTCGCCTGCGAAAAAGGTATTTTATCCCAATAAAATGATTTTCAAAGAGTTGAGACACGCTAGGATTCTTTTACATTGTTCGGGACGTGCAAAGTTCTAAGTTAGGGGGTTTGATTAGGCATAAATTCTTCCTAATTTATCCCTTGATTTAGTTAATTTTAGCACCTCGAACAACGTAATTGAGTTGGATTTATCTCATAACTGTGCTACTGACTGATCCTAATGAGTACACCGAGTTTCTGGTATTTTGTAGTGATTTTGCAGGTATTTGATGTCAAGAAACAAAAGAAGGAAATCGGTAGAATCAAGAAAGAAAGAAGGAAAGTTCTCAAGGGCAAAAGCATAATTTCCACACGGAATTCGAATGAGGTACCTAAAGAGAAGTTGAAGACATCTCATTCACGAGCACAAAGGAAGAAACGGCACCTCAATCGGAATCTCGGAACAAAAGTTATGAGCAGTCAAAGAGGAATAAAAAAGTCAAATAGCCGGACCGGTCCGCCCCTACCCCGGACCGGTCCGCCTTACCAAACTCCAGAAGACCCCGGATCGCATGCAAATCGAAGGAGGTAGAAATAAAAAGAACCGGTCCGCCCCTGGATCGGTCCGCCCCAAAATAAAAAGAACCGATCCGCTTTGGGGGCAGACCGGTCCGCCTAAGACCCGGACCGGTCCGGTCTTCGAGATTTGAAAATCTTTTCTCTTCCTAAAAAGACTCCTAGTACACCTGACTTCCGATATTGTTGTAGGGTATAAAAGACCCGATTTAGTATTGTTATAGACACGGAGAATTAGTAGGTTTTTCCTCTTCTTTTCCAGAAACCCTAGCTTAGTTAATATTTTCAGATTTATTTCAAGGATTGAAGATTTTATTCAATGATTTCTGTGAGTATATGTTTCTTTCATTGTTTCACTTATTGCTTGGATAATATTAGTGACTAATTTTTAGTTCTAATTCTTTTCAGCATCTAATCATTATTTTCCTTAGAGTAATTACGAATTCCTGCAAATTAATCCTTATTTCTATTCTTTTCAACATGTTAGGCTAGATTTCCCAAGGCTGGGATGCATGAACGCAGCCTGATGTGTTAGTGCATGTGTATAAAATTAAACCAATAAATTTAATGATTGACCTTGATCGTATTGCGTAGTTGCACAACGATTGTAGATCTTTATATCTCGTTTGCCTCTGGGTACTCGTGATGATTTAGAGTGCAATTCGAACGCTACTACCGCGATACTGATTTACTCATCCTCAGATTAAGTATGACGCGGGCTTGAACCTCGTATACGTAATGCTTGGGAGTACTAAATTTCGGGTCAAATCAATCAGATAAATTTAAGATTAGTAATATATCCGCACTACACTAGGGTTGGGGGATTGTATTCCCGTCCTATTTTTCTCATCACTTAAATAAAAAGTTTTGGATTATTTTTCACTCATAAGTTAGGTAGATTAGTATAGTTGCATCTTTTTATAATTTCATATTTTCATTTAGTTATAATCATTCCCAAAATCAAATCATTTTCCCTTTATTTTTAGAGTCAGAGTTAGGATTCTTCCGTCTTTTCCCGTCGTCACAACTTCGTTGTCCTTTTTCCCTGAGGATCGATACCCGACTTGTCGGATTATTACTTGAGCGACAGGGTTGCACTTGAGCCTAGAGTGAACGCATTTCTGAGACACATTTTCAGTCGCGTCATTAGTCATTTTCTTTTCTTTTGTATTTTATTTTATTTTATTTTGTTATTGTATTTTTCTTTTTCTTTTTGCTTAGTTATTTAAAGGTAAGGACTAGTAATGGCATTTTTGTAATTTCTGCTTTAGTTTGGTGCCTAAGCTACTCCTTCCATTTAAATACCCACTTGTAAGGCGATTTGAATTTTGAATAGAAGAAGAGTATTTCTCTCTCTAGAATGGTGTGTTCGATATTTTAGGAGCCTTTTAACGGGTGGTTTACATCATTTTAGGGCTATTGTTTGATAAATTGCCTAAGTGAGTGTTAGTTTAAATTTAATTGTGCAAATAAATTGTAGTTGTTGAAATTCACTTGAGAATTTTTTTGATTTCATAAGTTCCATCTAATACCATGAAATGTGTGTGGATAAAAGATTCGCTAGGTTTTGACAAATAATAGTCACATCATGACTTTCATCTGACATAGTTACTATTTTTTAAATTCTGATAATTATTCATGATTGTGATTGAGTCCAAACACTACTTGTAGTATTCATGCGCCATCAGGCGAGATTTTTTAAAAATGAAAACCACATTTGTTCTTCTATAAATATCTTGCAAATTTATTAATTGTAAGGAAACTAAATTCACGAGAAGGCACAATGCTCCGTACATATATGACAAGTTTTTTTGGGTAAAATCAGTTGATGAGACCTTGGAAAGAGATGTGGTCCAATGTAAGAGATTCGGTGAAACATGTGGGAGAACAAGACCTTCAATTGAGAATTAATATTAAGTTATTGAAATCGAAGTGTGTTGGAGAACCTTAAGATTGAAATGGGCCACAGGTCGCCTAGATGGATATGGGTTAATGAAACCCAAAATGAAGAGGAAATAATGATTTTGCGAACATGTTAGGCAAGATTTTTTACTCTTTCCAAAGAAACATATTTAGCCAAAACAAATTAAGGATGCGATTGTGCTTCGTTCAATTGCTTAAATTAGGGAGAATTTTTGTGAAGTACTATATTTTCAAAAATCAAAATAACTAAAGCTACGAAGTGAGATTGAAAACTCAAAGAAATTAAGGAAGATTAAAGAGAATAAATTAAAAGTAGAGGTATTTAATTAAAATTTAAAATAAATGAATTTAAGTGCATTTGAATGTAAAGGAATTAAAATGCCAATATATAAAGTTGAAAAAATCGAACAGTAAATTGTTGAAAAACTAACAATGGTGTTATAACCTAACCTTACAAAATACTTCGAATAACAAAATACAAATAACTAAAGTGGTTTTTTGCTAGAGAGTCCTCATTGAATTTCGATTTCAAATTGCTTATTTATAGTATTCCATGTGTAATTGACCCGATAAAAAAACTACTAAGAATCCTTCTTCAAAATTTATCTTGTCCAATAAATGTGATCCCCATCATGTGCATTCAGTTCCTTTTTAACAACAGACCAAATGAGTGCACATTTATCATGTGACTATTCCCCAACACTATTATGTGTAATTTAACGAAATTTATTTATGATTGATGATGTTTTTCACATTTATCTTCCACATGTCATTCATCGATTGTCCCATTAAATATGGTATAAAAAAATTATGTACTCCAATCATCACACATGCCCCACCTAGAAGGGTGATTCTATTTTTATGTGCCATTTGGCATCTACAATATGTATGAATTTATCTCAATGCCTATCATGAGAGGATAATCTATCTGTGATTATGATTTTCTACCAATTCTCTGTTCCATGCATTAGAATGAGAAAGGCAACAAAAACGTGGAGCTTATGTGGGCCCCTAATGATGAATGTGAAAAATAGGCTCCCACAAACATATTTTTTAGATCTTTAAGTGTGTGAGGATGAGAACCGACCACTTCATTGTATCGTGTACCCATTGTCATCCAATGAATATATGTGTTGTAAGGTGTTACTACGATTTTCTTGTTCAAAACTGTTAGTAAGACTTTCTAACCAGTAATTTGAAACCTTAAACACATCTACTAGAGTATCCTACACTTCAACAAAACTGTTAAAGGTAATAAATATTAAATTCACTATATCAAATTTACCATAATAATTAGGGGTGGGCACGGTCCGGTCCGGTCCGGGTTTTGCCTATTTTTTGGACCGGACCGAATATTCGGTCCTCAATTTTTTTGGACCGAAACCGGACCGATTAATTCGGTTAACCTACTAATTCAGTCCAGGCTTTTTTCGGTCCGGTCCGGGCTAAAATTCGGTCCTGACCCTATTTTATATATATGTGCATTTTATGAATTTTTTATCTATTTTTCACATAAATATATATACAAAAAAATAATACTCGAAACTCCAAGTGATATTTACATGGGTTTTTTTTAACCCAAATAAAACAATTTCTATACATATATAAAATGTTCCAAATTAAATTCATAAGTTATATACATTAATTCAAAAACTATACATAAGAAAGACAATAACATTATTTTATATATATATATATATATATTGGAATCGGTCCGGTCCGGTCCAAATCGGTCTTTTATTATAGTGGACCACGGACCGGACCGGTTTAATCGGTTTTTAGGTTTTGTGAACCAATTTTCGGACTGATTTCAAAATAGCCTTAATTTTCGGTTCGGTCCGGTTCGGTCCAATCGGTCCATTCGGGACGATCTTTTTTTTGTCCACCCCTAATAATAATGTCAAATTCTATTGTGTGTGAAAAATGTGTTATGAGAATTGTGAGGTTCAAACGTGACATATGAAATTCAAATGATCATGTATAAGTGATGGTATGCAATTGTTATTCTAAGACGGTGATATATATTAAAATATGGTTGAGGTATTTTATTATGAAATATTGCCTTCCATCATTAAGAAACTCACTTTACATATTGTCAACTATATTTTTAGAATCACAATCACCGCCAATCCGAATCACAAACTCGTTAATCAACATTTTTCAAATTGCAAACAGGTTAACAAGTTACAAACATGTGATGCATTTGTAAATGGGTGACACGAGTAAAATGATTCATAACTTAAATGGATCTAACATGGTTTGCAAATTAACACAAAATTGATTTGTTTGTTTTACAATTCTAGTGGGTCCACCCGATTATGACCCAAAATCAATAAGCCTCCATCCATTCCCAATAGTATTATGTTTTTGTTAATGAGTTGTGTCGCATATTACCACCCTAGATGGATGGAATAAGTTTGTACCCATTGTAGTTTTATTTTTATTTTTTAAAGTTATAATTTGCAAATGTAAACATTTGTATAGTATATATTGGCTATATCCTGTATAAAAACATTTAACTCATTAAGTCATATAAACTTGATTTGTTTGAGTGAGACACGATCTTGTGTCTAGATGGACCTTTGAAAATTGAAGATCTTGTGCGCCGCTCATTCCAGCCTTCCGTTGTAGAAAATGAAATACATCTTTTAATGAAGTTCGATTTAATTTTTGTTCTTTCACACACTCACGTGTTTTTAAAATATAGAGAATTTTTTCATAAAATATTTTATGAATAATAAATTTTCTAAGTGGTGTGATTGTTTTGATAATTGGGTTTGCGACCATCCGGGTCAGATTCCTCCTGCGCAGTCTGGCTACGAAATTGGTACGGGAGGGAAAACTGAAGAAATCCATCCCTCCCGCGCTTGAGGGAATTTGAGGATATGGGAGCCCTCTTTCTACCACCCGCACTGAATCTTCATGGGCTGCCTCGGATGTAAATCAGTCGTCAAAGGGGGATAAAAAAGAAGAAATGAAGTCGCCAGCCTATTTTTCACAAAATAGGTAAAAGAAATATATTTGTCTCAAGAGAACGACATCAAACGACATATTGATGTATACTAAACCAAATGAATCAAGGGTTCGAGGACTAAGTTACGGAATGAGAAGGTGTTAGGCACCCATCTTGTCCTTTCAGTCTCTCATGGGCTATGATAATATTCTATTTTTTATAAAATATTATATGTGTGTGCATGTGTGAGGTGTGAATAATGGGAGAAAAAAAATCATCTAACCCATGTCATAGGAAAGACGGGGTGGAATCATTTTAAAGAGTGTGTAAAAGAAATAACTTAAAAATAAATATAATGTGAGTGTTCGTCGAATCACAAGTCACTATAAAGGAGTGAATGTGTATGCCGAGTGGAAAATGAACATGTAGAAGTTAGTGGACTTGAAAATACTAATAAGTACAAGAAATCATAAAATGGGAAGATAGTACTAGAATCCCAGAATTGGCCCAAGACACCTACGTTACCCAAAAGGCATCAAAGTCCACGTAGTTCGATAAAACACAAGGGTGGGGTATAATTCGTAAATTGAAATTTTGGATATCCTTTAATTTTATTTTTAGCAAGTGGAAGAGAATGATGTAAGGAAATGGAGAGAGTATGCAAACATGTAATTTCGGCACATTGATTACGAGGGTAATGTTCTGATTTCATAAAGGGACTTCTTAGGAGTGAGGTCATGGACTCCTTATATTATAAAATTTAGGGTTTCAAGGGGTGTTAATCGTCATGTCCCATGGCCTACCTTTCGGCATATCCCCTATCTTATTGGCCAAGTAAAGAACACTCTGCCGATACGCAGGGGGTCTGCGGTGCCTATAAGTAGTCCATAACGGACTTTTTTGGAAAAACGCGCATAAAATGCAAATCATAAGTATGACTCATGCACGTCCAAGATCATTAAAAATGGTATTCAGAGTTCTACAAGAATCGATTGACCCACTCTCAATTTTGAGAGTTGCCAAAGTCAAACGTGGCTCGAAAGCACTCGATGGTTTGTGGACGAGAGATTGTTGAAGTGAAAAGGTTTGTTCGTGTGAACTATGAGGATGATTTTTGCACGGTATGGACCATTGAAAATGGGAATAGAGCCCAATCAAATATCATTGAGCTTCACGCAGGTTGGATACTTTACCGAGGTCAATGGAGGTTCAAAAGAGCCCAATGGTCTCTCGAAGTAACAAGGCATGTTCGTGCAAATTGTGAGGTAGATTTTCACACGACATAGACTATTAGAAAGAGGATTCAGAGCCCTACACAATTTTATTAAGTTTCACTCAGGTTAGAGAGTTGACCAAGGTCAAATAAGGCCAGAAAGCACCCGGTGGGCTCTTTTGGTAAAAATGCACATTCGTGCAAACCGTGAGGCTGATTTGCACACGTCATGGACTGTTGGAAAGGGGATTTAGAGACATACAAGATTTCATTGAGATTAGATCATGTTAAAGAATTAACCGAAGTAAAATAGGGCTCGAAAGTGCGCAGTGGCCTCTAGATCAGGTCTCGACATAAAAAGGAACATTCGTGTGAATTATAAAGCTGATTAGTTAATAAAATGGAATATTGGAAAGGGTATTCAGAGCCCTAAGATATTTCATTAAGCTTTGCTCAGGTTGGAGAGTGTCTCAGAAGTTCTCGATGGAGTCTACATTAGGTCTTGATGTAGGGCTGAGGGTCTACGATGGGAGGATAACTGTTATGGACCTAAGGATGTACTTATGGGGATATTAGGATGGGGTATCCACAGAGCCCCATGATAGGACAGCTTGAAATAAGCAGAGGTTATTGAAATATAGACATCTTATTGATATTCAAGGATTGAGGACCATATTGGGTTTTAGAAGGTGGTTGATTAAAGGTTTGAGGTCAATTTTATGGTCCTAAAGATTGAAATGACTAATTAAGCGGGTCAAGGTCAATTTAGCTGACCTAAACAGTTGAGATGATCGAATCTAAGAGTCGAGGTCAGTTCGGCGAACCTAAGGGTTGAGATGACTAATTCGAAGGGTCGAGGTCAATTCTACAAACCAAAGTCAATTATGTAGACCTAAAGAGTTAAAATGATCGATTCAGTGGGTCAAGGTCAATTCAGCAGACTTAAAGATTGAAATCACTATTTCACAAGATTGAGGTCGATTCTACCACAAAGAGTTGAGACGACCGATTCGAGGAGTCGAGGTCAATTCTGTGGACCTAAAGAGTATAAATGACTGGTTTAGAGGGTCGAGGTCGATTCTATGGACCCAGTTCAATTCTGCGGACCTAAAGAGTTGAAAAGACCAATTTAGGGGGTTGAGGTCGATTATACAGAACTAAAGAGTTGAGACGACCGAATCAGGACGACAAGGTTGATTTTGTGGGCTTACAAAGTTGAGATGACTAATCTATAGGGTTAAGGTCGATTTTGGGAACCTAAGGAGTTAGAATGAACAATTTACTGGGTCGAGGTTAATTTTGCAGAACTTAGGAGTTAAAATGTCCGATTTAGCGAGTTATGGTCGATTCTGTAGACCTAAATAGTAGAGATGATTGGTTCAGAGGGTCAAGGTCAATTTTATTAACCTAGGTCAACTTTGTGAATATAAAGAGGTAAGATGATCGATTTAGCGGGTTCGAGGACAATTCTGTGGACCTAACAAGTTAAAATGACTAATTCAATGGGTCGAGGTCGATTATGTGGACCTAATGTTTTAAATGATCGATTAAGGGGGTCGAGGTTGGTTCTATGGAGCTAAGGAGTTGAAATGAATGATTCAAAGGGTAAAGGTTGATTCTGTGGACCCAAGGTTTAAATTAACCGATTCAGAGTGTAGAGGTCGATTATGTGGACTTAAAGAGAAACGATGATTGATTCAAAGGGTTGAGGTCGATTATGTGGACCCAACGTTTTAAATGACCGATTCAGAGGGTCGAGGTTGATTTTATGGACATAAGGATTTATGTAAGAGAACCTCTTTATAATTGTGGCTTCGCTGGGGAGGGTGTTAGTTATTGATTGGGCATAAATATTGTATATTTATCCCCATAATTTTGGTACCTTTGTGAACCCGAGTGGTGAAATTGATATGGATTTAACTCGTAATTATGCTACTAACATTTTTTGGCAAGTATTTCATGTTTTATGTTCCTCTTATGTGTTTTACAGGTAAATTATGCAAGCGGTGCGAAAGAGAAATCGAAACAATGAAAGAAAGGCTAGGAAGGAAAGTTCAAGGGAAATTTGGTAATTCTATAGCCTAATCCTGGAGGTGGGGTCAACTGGAAAGTTTAAGATCTCAGAACAACAATAACACTGGAAAATACGGCACCCAAATCTGAGCTAAGGTGAAAGAGTTATGTCCCCTTGAAGTTGAAGAAAAATCCACAGAAGAAAGAAAGAAAACATGAAAATTTTCTAAGTGTGGAAATGAAGGAAAGAAGTCTCCACACCAGCGAATTTCCCCGAACCACATAGCGAACCGGTTCGAGGTGCCTTAGATGCAAAATTCTTCTTAAAAGCTAATTGGTCCAAAGAGTCCTAATATGTTACAAACTCTTTTAAAACGTATTTGTATCTTTGTATTGACTTAGAAAAGACAGTTTTGAATAGTTTTTGATTGGGAGAAAAGTAGGAGATTACCCTAGGAACATAGCTTTGATTTGGTGCTTCAAGATAAATTAATTCCGAGTTTGATTGCAAGTTTTAATTAAATTTTCATTCTCTTTATTATTGTTCTTGCATGTTTCAGTATACTTTCATCATCATTTCTTTCACATGCAACGTAGTTTATTTATGTATAGTTAGGTTCAGTATGTCCAGCTAAATATTTTTGTAGGGTTAGGATGAATGAACTCAACTCGATGTGAGCATTGCATGTGTATAAAATTAAGGATGTATTAGACTGTGTTGCATAGCGAGCAAAACCCTTGTAGATCTTTGGATATCATTTTCTTCGGGGTAACCGGGATGCTTCAGAATACAATGCGAGTGTAGCTATCGCGATACCGCTTTACTCATCCTCTGATTATGTATGGTGGGGGATTGAACCTCATATACGTAATGCTTGGGAGTACTAAAGTCTGGGTCTGATTAATCACTTGAATTTACGATTAGTTTTATGCCAGCAACACACTAGGGTTGAGGGATTGTATTCCCGACCTATTTTTCTCTTCATATTTATTACTTCATTCTTAGTTATTAATCCTTGCTTAATTTGTTAGTTCCATAGTCTTAATCTAGTTTCCTTTTACTTAGTAGGATTATTTGCCAATCAATCATCTTTTCATTTTTTCTTAGAGTTGAATTTAGGTTGATCGTTTGTCCTTCCATCGTCACGATTTTCTCATCCTATTTCCTTATGAAGACGATCCCGACTTACTGGGTTTATTACTAACGCGACAGGCTTGCACTTGAGCCTGGAGAGAACGCACTTTAGAGACACATTCTTAGTCGCGACAAGTTTTTGGCGTCGTTATCAGGGAAATATGGAGACGTAGGTTAGATTCCGTTAATATAAAACTTTGACAAAAAAAAACATCAAAAATGCACAAAAAGATACTTCATCTCTCAAAATCCTGTTAATGCAAAATCCTAAAATCACTCTAACTCCCCAAAATTCTCCAACCAGCATTTATGAAAACTCGATAGTTGAGTACGACCCCGATTGCCCTCACACTCCAAACGTTCCACAATTATGGATTCCACCTCTCACGCCTCCACACTCAATTGCAACTAACACTCCGACATCCCTCTTAGGATACACCACAGAGCATGCTCCGAGCATACCAAGTGAGGATACAGAGTCATCAAGTGAGAGAGCCATGTCACAACATGGTAGTGTAGCTGCAAGTGCGGAAGAGGTCCCGTACCGTCTTTTGATAGAAATCTTATATCCCGAGCAGACTCTCACTCCAGGATGCATTTTAAAAACCGTTTAATGCAGGGAAATTTCTCTTTAGGAACGGGATGATCCAGATACTTCCCAACTACCATGGAATGAAATCAGAAACTCCATATCTCCACGTCCAGGAATTTGAGGAGGCATGCGAGACCCTAATCGATCAAACTTACACAAAAGATGTGATCCGCCTCAAACTCTTCCCATTCTCGCTAAAGAACAAGGCTAAGACCTGGCTATGGTATTTACCTCCAAACTCGATTGCATCGTGGAATGAGTTACAATCTAAATTCCTTAAGAAATTCTTTCCCCCACATCGAACGAACTCCATCAAGGCTCAAATTCAAACCTTCTGGCAATCAGAAAATGAGTCGTTTGATCGATGTTATGAGCGTTTTAACGAGTTAATCACTTTGTGCCCTCATCATGGATTTGATAAATTGCAAATCATTTCCTTCTTCCATAATGGGCTGAATATAAATTCTAAAAAACTCGTTGAAACCATGTGTGATGCTCCCTTTGTCGACCTAGACGCCAATGATGTTGAGTTTCACCTGAGGTATGTCACCGAGACTACCCAAGCATGGGATACATCTGACCCTAGTGCTCATAATCGAATGCGCCAAATGGCCACCGCTCCATCGGTGGCTAGCCTATTGCACGTAGAAAAGGATACTATGACGGCCAGTCGACTCGATCTACTTAAGAAAGGAATGGGAGAAGCCCCTGAGATACGTGCAAGAGGACCAACTGGCTCCATCTGAAACCCTATTAAGAAGGTATGTGCTATTTGTGAGGCGGGACATTCAACGGAGGAATGCTCGATGATACCCGCCTACAAAGTTATGCTTCAAGAGCAAGTGAGTGGTGTAGGAGAATTTAAGGGTAATTTCGGTGCACCGCACGGGAATTCCTACAACCCTTCATGCAGAAACCATCCTGGTTTTAGCTATGGGCAAAAAAATTATGCGATGAATCCTAATTCATATGTTGCCCCTCCCCCACCATCATACTTTTAACAAGCACCTCACATGCAGGGACATATGAAAATACCACCACCTCCAGGGACATGTATCACTCCACCGCGGAGAAGTCTCGAGGATACGATAAACCAATTCATCACTGTCCAGAATGCAAACACTTCTAAACATGAGCGCATGATCAACGACATAAATATGACTATTTCATCTATGCAATCATCGTTGAGTATCCAAGAGAAGGGCAAGTTTCCTGCCCAGAGCCAAAGACCTCCCCAAGGTCAAACTAGTGTTAGGTCCACCTCTACAGAACATCAGGAGCAATGTCAATATGTGACCACTCTTTGTAGTGGGAGAGTCATTGATTTATCACCTCCTCCATACTATGCAACTAAAGACAAGGACATTTCGCCCTGCACGAAAGAGGCCGAAGATGTCCCCTTGAAAGAGAGTGATAAAGAAGACACTAGTAAGCCTGAGGTAGTAGTGAAACCACCCTCCGCGACACCGTTTCCTCAAAGGCTAGTTCCTTCCCATAAAGTAAATCCCCGTGATGAAGTACTAGACGTGTTAAAGCAAGTAAATTTAAATTTACCTTTCCTCGATGCCATTAAGCAGATTACCTCTTATGAAAAAGTCATCAAGGACTTGTTAACAGTGAAGAGGAGGATGAAGGTAAAGAAAAATGTATTTCTAGCACAGAATGTGGGCTCCATTCTACTTAATGATCTCCCGCCAAAATTCAAAGATCCCGGTGCACCCACCATTTCCTGCATCATTGGAGAAAATAAAATTGAAAAAGTCTTACTTGGCTTGGGAGCAAGTGTCAATATCCTCCCTTACACCATCTATAGGCAACTTGATCTGGGCGACCTCAAGCCCACAAAGATCACTCTCCAATTGGCGGATCGAACCATGAAAATCCCAAGAGGTATAGTTGAGGACGTGATCGTCCAAGTTGACACTTTCTATTTTTGGTAGACTTTGTCATTTGGGACACAAAGCCCTCCTTCGCCTCGAACAATCATGTTCCTATTATTCTCGGGCGCCCATTCTTAGCTACGGCTAACACAATAATAAACACTCAAAATGGGCAGATGCAACGCACCTTTGGGAATATGACCTTAGAGACTAACATATTCCATATAACCCAACATACAAGGGAAGAAGATGATCTTCACGCGGTGAGCTTAATCGATGAGATTACAGAGGAGTACTTTGAGGAAAAATATTGTGGAGATGCCCTAGGGACCTGCTTAGTGTCGAGCCACGAGAGTGAGGGGGCGTATACTGAATTTGAGAAGGAAATTATAGAGTTGAGAGAATTACTTGATGAGAGAGCATCGAACGAGAACGCGAGAGATGCAAGTTGGTTTTCTCAATTCGAGCAGTTACCACCAAGGGAGGCATTCATGGTTCCCTCTAGCGACAAATTTCTAACCCTCGAATTGAAGAAACTACCCTCCCATGTTAAATATGCATATCTAGGAAAGGACGATACATTCCTTATTGTTGTCTCCTCTAGCTTAAACGAAGAGCAGGAAGGTAAGCTATTAAAGATTCTGAGGAAGCACCAAAGTGATTTTGGTTGGTGTATTGCTAATTTGAAGGGGATAAGTCCTTTGATTTTCACCCACAAGATCCACCTCGAGGAGGATGTAAAGTCCTCGAGAGAAATGCAAAGAAGGTTAAACCCCAATATGAAAGAAGTGGTGAGGACCGAAATCATTAAGTTATTTGATGATGGGATTATCTAACTAATCTCGGATAGCAAGTGGGTGAGCCCTATTCAAGTTTCCCCGAAGAAGTTAGATATGACGGTGATTGAAAAGGCTAAGGGAGAGCTAGTTTCCCAACGTACCACCACTGGGTGGCGCGTTTGCATTGATTATTGGAAACTTAATGCCAGAATATGAAAAACCACTTCCTCTTGCCATTTATTGATCAAATGCTTGAAAGAGTAGCGGTCCACCCTTACTACTGCTTCCTTGATGGTTACTCCGGATATAACCAAATTGAGTTAGATATACTTGATTAGGAAAAAATGATATTCACTTGCCCCTTTGGTACGTTTGCCTATAAACGTATGCCCTTCGGTTTGTGTAATGCACCCATGACCTTTCAAAGGTTCATGTTGAGTCTATTTAGTGACATGATTGAGAGAGGACTTGAAATGTTCATGGAGGACTTTAGCATTTTTTGCACCTCTTTCGATCTTTGTCTGGCGAATCTAGAAAAAGTACTTACCTGGTATGTGGAGAAGAACTTAGGGCTAAATTGGGAGAAATGCCATTTTATGGTCACTGAGGGAATAGTTCTTGGACACATAGTTTCATCCAAATGGATTGAAGCTGATAGATCTAAGATATATGTCATAGCCGATCTACCCACACCAAAATCACTCAAAGACGTGCGCTCTTTCTTGGTCCATGCGGGGTTTTATCGAAGGTTCATTAAGGACTTTAGCGCCATTGCTAGGCCCTTAAGCAACCTCCTTATGAAGGATACCCCATTCGAGTGGAATGAGGAATGCCAAAGTGCTTTCAAAAAATTGAAAAGTATGCTTATTTCTGCTCCCATCATGCAAGCACCGAATTGGTCCTTACCATTCGAGCTCTTGTGTGATGCAAGTGATTTTAAAACAGGGGTTGTTTTGGGCCAACGGAAGGATAAAAAGGCTCATGTCATCTACTACGCTATCTAGACTCTTACCGAACCACAACTCAATTACTTAACTACGGAGAATGAATTGCTAGCCGTAGTATTTGCTCTAGAAAAATTTTGATCCTATCTCATTGGGTCACCCATCACTTTTTTGACCAACCATGCGGCTTTAAAATACCTCCTTGCAAATAAAAACGCAAAGCCGTGCCTCATTAGGTGGATCCTACTCCTACAAGAATTTCATCTCTCCATTAGAAATAAAAAATGAGTAGAAAACATCATCGCCGATCATCTATCTCGTCTTTTTTTCGACGTAAATTGCGATCCAATACCCATAGATGAATATTTTCTGGATGAGTAACTCTTTGCTACCTCTTCTTTGCCCTGGTTTGCGAATATAGTGAATCATCTTATCATGGGAGTTGTCCCTCCCGAGTGGACACCACAAGATAAGAAGAGGTTCATTACCTGGTTGCGCATGTTCTTCTTTGACAATCCCTTCCTTTTTAAATATTGCGCTGACCAAATCATCTAACGGTGCATATCGGATGATGAGATACCGAAAGTCATCCAATTATGTCATTCGAAAGCTTGTGGAGGTCACTTTTCGATGAAAAAGACGGCCACTAAGATTCTTGAAAGCGGTTTTTATTGGCCCACAATATTTCGGGATGTGAGAAATGCTTGAATATTATGCTATCGGTGTCAAAGGATGGGAGCGATTACCCGACGAGACATGATGCCATTAACCTTGATACTCATTATTGAGATATTTGACTGCTGGGGTATTGACTTCATGGGCCCTTTTCCCCCATCCTTTGGTTTCATATACATCCTTATCGCGGTAGACTATGTTTCTAAATGGGTGGAATCCATAGCTACCAAGACAAATGATAACAAAGTGGTTATTAGGTTCCTACAGGAACACATACTTTCCCACTTCGGTGCTCCGAAAGCGATAATTAGTGATAATGGCAAGCACTTTTGCAACAGGCCATTCAAGAAGCTCATGGGAAAGTATGGCGTCGTTCCCAAGGTTGGAACGACCTATCACCCACAAACGCATGGGCAGGCCAAATTAGCGAATCGAGAAATCAAGCACATCCTCAAGAAGACCGTCAATCTCAACCAGAAAGATTGGTCACTTTGATTGAATGATTCACTATGGGCCTATCGTATCGCATATAAAAATCCACTCGGTATGTCCCCATTCTGCTTTGTGTATGGCAAACCTTGCCATCTTCCCGTGAAATTAGAGCACGAGACGTATTGGGCAATTAAGAAGGTGAATTATGACATGGATAAAGCTGGTAAAGCTCGCAAGCTTCAATTAAATGAGTTAGAAGAGATACGCAATGATGCGTATGAGAACGCAAAAATCTCCAAAGAAAATATGAAACTTGCCCAGGATAAGATTATTCGAAGAAAAGAGTTTCTTCCCGGGCAAAAAGTGCTTCTCTATAACTCTCGGCTTCATCTATTTTCGAGAAAGTTGCGGTCTCGATGGACTAGCCCGTTAGTTATAAAGAATGTATTCCCTCACAGAGATGTGGAATTAGAAGATTTAAAATGGGGGAATACGTTCAAGGTGAATGGACATTGCCTAAATCCATATCTAGAGGCGTGTGTGGAAGAAGTCGACACCATTTGGTTGTCGAACCCCATTTACAGGGTAGATTGAGCTAAAAATGAGAGGTCGTTGCACCCCCGACGCGTATGGGGTGAATTCTTTTGTACAGTAGTAGTGTATGAGTTAGGATAGTTACGTGTCCGGAGGCATAGTTCATGATAGGGATCGAGGTAGCACACTTTTGGGAGAAAGCTTGCACACATTTCGAGGACGTGATAGAGGATTTTCTGGGAACCCGAGGGTCTAGGATATCTCAAGGGGTCGTATACAAGTGTTGAGGCATGAGAGAACACTTAGATTTTAAGAAATGAGAGAAACAAGGTTTCCAAGACAGCAAGATCCCCCGAACCACAGAGTGAACCGGTTCGGGGGTGAACTGGTTCGGGCTACAGTGCGAATCAATTCGGGGGTCCTGGTAGATTCTTCCTCCCTCTTTTTCAAATTAATTATCTTCTCCTCTTTCCCTCCATTTATTTTCCCCACGAATTCTTGCCCTCTAAAACTTCCCCCCTACCACTTTCAACTCTAAATTCACTCCCACATTCATCTCCCTCCATACCTATTCCCATTTCCCACCAAAAGTCCTCCCCACATACCTATAAATTCACCATCCACCCCCTCCATCTCTCACACATTCACTAGTTCATTTCACTCCCTCTCTTCAACATCATATCACCTTTATATCTCTCTCTCTCACACTGTCGCGCCCCCGCCAAGCAAACTTTCATCCTCGAAAATACGATGATGCAACCATACTCGACGACAAGGGTGTGGGAGCATTTCGATCCGTCCAAGAATGTCATTGGGCCGAACGCTATTTCTCAGCCACTCACACCATTCATATTGAGCAATTTGTTAATTGGGAGCAACTGCCCAGTGAAGTCACCGCCCTTTTCCACCGCCGGGGGTGGTGTTAATTTCTCTCCCCTACGAGCAACAAAGTTTTTGAATTTGAAATTCGCTAGTTCTATGCGATGCTCGTGAGCAAATCCTCCACTCTTCATGAGGCATATATTGACGGCATTTAGATTCCTTTCTCCATCGCCATCATTGTGCAAAAAATGCGAGAAAAAGGGGTTATTCTCCTCGTACCTTTCATGTATCCCACCAATGGTGCCCCCCGCAACAAAACTAAATGTGTCACCCGAATGTCACCCGGGGGGGAATGGCTGCGTAATTCATTTCTGATAGGAAGTCTTTTATACACGGTGCGATTCACGCACCTCATTGCATGTGGAGCAATCCACCAAACCACCAACGATTCAGTGGTCTGGCTGCATCCTGCCAACTTTTTATATCATTTCCTCGACCCCGACAGCATTATTAATCTGGCCCAATTTTCTACGCGGACATCCTCCATGTATCCTATGACAAGTGGGGGAAAGTAACACTCCCCTACGCCCGCCTTATCACTGAAATTCTGATTGATGCTGGGGTGGATGATCCGAAAAAGCAAGTCAAACTCCCCCGCCCAATTGGAGATACTTCTGCCACCCGTAGTGAACTCCAAATGAGGGTAGCCCATCCCGACTGTTCTATTCTCGAGGATGATCCCAATGAGGGTGCGAAGGAGGAGGGAAATGACGCCCAAATGATGGATGTGGGGGACGAAGAAGAGTATGATGAAGATGAGGATTTCGACTACACGCTGGAACATTCCGACCTTACAAATCGTATCACCTCCCTGGAATCTCATTTTGATGGGTTCGTGAATGAGTACCGGCGCGACACTAGCATACGGCGCGTCTACAAGCCGATCTCTATAGCCTTCAAGTGGGTCCGAACGCTCCTTTCCCTCCATACTTCTATGACCCCTATGATCCCAATGTGCCCGGTAGCTCATACCCACCTCCAGCACCTTCAGCCCATGCTATCAAGCTCATGTTTTTTTTTTGCATTATTATGATGTGTGAATCTCTTTCTTTGTTTCATCATTGTAACCCGTGCTTCTATAATAAATAAAAATCTGCATTTTTCTTTATTTGCTTGTTTTATTTCTTGCACTCATTATTTCATCTTCTTTAGATTTTAGTCCTTTTGATTGAGGACAATGAAAAAGTCTAAGCTAGGGGGGGTGATAAGTGCGCTTTTCTTAAACTTCGCAAATTCTTCAAAATGCCCAAAATTGTTTACTCAAAAAAAATTGAAAAATCAAAAATATTTTTCTTCAAAATAAATAAAAATTAGGGTTTAAAATTTTCAAAAATATCACCTTTATTCTATCTGAACTCTCAAATTGTTAAATCTCAATTGCACTAAGCCGAAATTGACCAAATATGGAAATTGTGCGAAAATTGACGACTTAACGAATAAGTGTGGAGATTAACAAAACCCGGTGAGATTTCGAGCCTATCGATCTTTTTGAGTTTTTAATCAATCCGAGTTAATGGTTAACTCAATTTTCAGATTCAGCATTTTAAATAATTCGTTAACGCTCTCAATTCTTTGTTTTGATCGGTTACGAGAAACATGTGTGATGTTGCCTCAAAAAGCGCGCTACAAATCTCAAAATTAATTTAATCTCGAGACGCATATGGTAAATTAATAAGTAATTCGGACAATGAAGTATGCCATCGTTTGTTACCCAAAAACATTAGCCATAAAAAGATTCAAAAAATTATCCTTTGGATAAACCAATTGAGCGGAATAAATTTTTTTCTTTTCGTTTGGTAACCCGAAAAACCCAAGCAGCCCGGAATGGTGAAAATCGGTAATGTCATCAAGTAAGTCCAAATAGTGCAATAAAAGGGGGCAAGAAAAAGAAAAAAAATGATAGAAAAATGCTCAACAAAAATCACAGGAAAAAGAATAGAAAATGATCAAAAGCCCGAAAAAGCACTAAGGGACATCATAAGAAAAAAATTCCAATTCCGAAGTTCCCAACCATTTCCATGTTGCCCAATACACCTTTAACCTGAAAAGTCCTACCACGTCCAGAATGCTAAATTAATTACCGTGTGGAGTGCTAAGACACTAAAAGATAAATAAGAAAGATTGAATGGTGTGTATAAGAGGCAATGTTCCCATTTTTCAAAAACGGCATTCCGATGAAGAGATTATTTCACCATATATTTCCGTCCTTTCTACATAGTATGCGTGAATTTGTGTTTCAATGAATTTACTCTTTGTATCACGCATACCTAGAGAATAGCCACAATTCGAGTGATTCGTTTATGAGAGCATCCCATGAACATTTGAATCAAAACGAATTTCGAAAAGCAACGTAATGATCAATAGGTGGAAATTTGAGGTTAATTTTCGGCTTCGCACACACACACGACCAATTGAGACTCTTTTGAATATGAATTTATGGTGATTATTTTTCGAAAAGTTTAAATTATAGAATTTTTAATTATTTTGATTTTTCATTGAGTCTAAGTCAAATTTTGTGGGTATATTCACTACAAACCCTCACGAGACAACACTCATCCTACAAGGGTAACCTAGGGGTTTAACGGCTTATTGCATACGCTAAATGAAATTGCTTGACCACGACAAAGGTATTATATCCTAACAAAGTGTTTAGAAGAGTTGTGACGTTATTCCTTTTCTTTTACATTGCTCGGGACGCGCAAAGTTCTAAGTCAGGGGAATTTAATTGGGCATAAATATTGTATATTTATGCCCTTAATTTCGGTAACTTTGTGAACCCGAGTGGTGAAATTGATATGGATTTAACACATAATTATGCTACTAACCTTCGTTGGTAAGTATTTCGTGTTTTGTGTTTCTCTTATGTGTTTAACAGGTAAATTATGCAAGCGGTGCGAAAGAGAAATCGAAACAATGGAAGAAAGTCTAGGAAGGCAAGTTCAAGGGCGATTTGGTAATTCTACAGCCTGATCCCAGTGGTGGGGTCAATTGGAAATTTAAAGAGCTCGGAACAACGCTAACACTAGAAAATATGGCACCCAAATCCGAGATAAGGTGAAAGAGTTATGACCCCTTGAAGTTGAAGAAAAATCCACCAAAGAAAGAAAGAAAACATGAAAATTTTTAAGTGTGGAAATTAAGGAAAGAAGGCTCCACAACAGCGAATTTCCCCGAACCACAGAGTGAACCGGTTCGGAGTACCTGCAAATCGGCTCGAGGTGCCTGATACACGAAATTGTTCTTAAAAGTTTATTGGTCCAAAGAGTCCTAATATGTTACAAACTCTTCTAAAACGTATTTGTATCTTTGTATTGGCTTAGAAAGGACAGTTTTGAATAGTTTTTGATAGGGAGAAAAGTACGAGATTACCCTAAGAACATATCTTTGATTTTGTGATTCAAGATAAATTAATTCCAGGTTTGATTGGAAGTTTTAATTCAATTTTCATTCTCTCTATTATTGTTCTTGCATGTTTCAGTATACTTTCATCATAATTTCTTTCACATGCCACATATTTAATTTATGCATAGTTAGGTTCATTATGTCCAGGTAGTTTTTTTAGGGCTGGGATGCATGAACTCAACCCGAGGTGAGCATTACATGTGTACAAAATTAATCCCCTAAAATTAAGGATTTATTAGACTGTGGTGCATAGCGAGCACAACCATTGTAGATCTTTGGATCTTGTTTGCTTTGGGGTAACCGGGATGCTTCATAATACAATGCGAGTGTAGCTATCGTGATACTGCTTTACTTGTCCTCTGATTACATATGGTGCGGGCTTGAACCTCATCTACGTAATGCTTAGGAGTACTAAAGTCTGGGTCTGATTAATCACTTGAATTTATAATTAGTTTTATCCCAGCAACACACTAGGGTTGAGGGATTGTATTCCTGACCTATTTTTCTCTTTGTATTTATTACTTCATTCATAGTTATTAATCCTTGCTTAATTCGTTAGTTCCATAGTCTTAATTCAGTTTCCTTTTACTTAGTAGGATTATTTGCCAATCAATCATCTTTTCATTTTTTCTTATAGTTGAATTTAGGTTGATCGTCTGTCCTTCCGTCGTCATGATTTTCTCGTTCAATTCCCCTATGAAGACGATCCTGAATTATTGGGTTTATTACTAACGTGACAGGCTTGCACTCGAGCCTAGAGAGAATAAACTTTAGAGACACATTCTTAGTCGTGTCAGTTATCGCGAGTACTGGCGCCCTTTGGATTCATGTTTCGTTGGGAAGTATGTCGATGAAGAGAGTTTCTATGAGTGTTGATGCATCTCTTATGATCCTGCTAGGGATTAATGAGAACTTTATAAAGGGTTTGGTTCTCTCATATGGGTTTTATATAAGTAATAACATTCTTGACTTTGTTGGAATTTTTTGGTAATATATATGAATTTTAGACCAACTTTTGATTTTTCTAGCATTTTTTTGACAAAATTTTGAGGGCGCTACTGATAGGCATGGTTGGGGAGGTTCCTATCATCATAGTTCATGGATTCCTAGTCTTATTGGGGAAGAGTAAAGGTCACTTCCAATAGGCAGGTATAGGGGACTGCCGATCGGCATACCCCTTAGCCTCCAAATGATTGAATCTCTTACTTTCTCTATCTAAAAGTTAATTTCCAGCCTATTTTCTTCACAAGAACTCATGGTGGTTAATTTTGACAACAACAACAATAAAAATATTACCGTTGATGACTGGGAAGGTTTAGAATAGTAGGTTATCGTGCCCTTGGCATTGCGTAATGAGAATGTGTACGAAAACTTCGAGCCGGTACTGGATGAGAGGGTCCGACTAAGGGAGACAACACATCACCGTTCTGCGAGGTTAAAGAACCCTAAGGGTTATGTAAGTGTTTTCCCATTGATTTCCATTCTTTTTGTTTTCTTTTCATTTTTTTACTTTTTATCCTTAGGATCCTGAAGAGTTTTTCCCAAATTCTATGCAGATTGACATAGCTTCTTCGAGCATTCAATCTTGGGGTTCGATTGAGATGAATGAGGTTTGGTATTATCTTCCTATGATGGTTTGGTTGATGGTTGAGTCTACTGGATTTGGCCCATTGGCAAGGGCTTTGGATGAGACACTGCGCTCCACGGCGATTTTGTGTGCACTAGTAAAAGGTGGTGGGACATGACCCACACATTTTATTTGGGTATTGGGGAGATGATGGTCACTCCCCTGGATGTTTATCCGCTAATGGGGCTGGAGTATGTAGGACAGTAGATTATGGTGGATCCCACTCTACGAGTTACGTAGGTGGCAGTGGGGGCTACTATGGGGAATATAGGGAGAATCATGTCTGGGGATTCTGTCTATATATCCATGCTGAAGGAGAATATGTTGTCTAAGAAGATTGATGAGAATGACGGGTGACAAATGAGGCAGTCTTCCCATTTATTCATTTTGCTTCTGTTGGGGGGATTTATGGTGGCGACGATTGGCGATGTCATCCCTCTGTGGCTTCTTTCATTTTTTAGGATCATTTTGGAGATCCATTTCTATGATTGGGGGAGCTTTCTGTTGGCATCCCTCTATACATTTTTGGATGCTTTCATTCGGTGTTGTCGATAGACTTTCATGGGAGCCACGTATCTTTTGGAGGTAATTTTTAGATTCATTTTCCCCTTATTTTCTTATTGTATTTCGCTTTCTTTCTTTTTTGAATTTGATGCTACCTTTGGAAAACGTGGTTTTATAAGGTGATAGGTCAAAAGTTGGTGTTCGTATCCCTGAAGTCAATTGAGCTAGAGGACTTTTGCAGGATGTACAGGTGGAAGAAGTCGAATAGGCATTCGAACAAATACTAATCTCTAAAGGATGTGCGAGTGATGTCGATCGCCCTGAAGAGTAACCAGGTTAGTACTTTTGTCCCTGTCTTTTCTATGGCTTTAAAATTTTGATTTCCTAGTAGACTACTGACTCTTTCTAGGGAAACTGGTGACCTTCTACCCCTGGCGCTTATCTTCGAGGGCCACATGGGTTACGAGTATGTACGCGCTCGGGGTGTGCAGCGAAATTGAAAATCCGATAAACCAAACCAAATCGATGGCAATGGTTCGATTTGATTCGGGTTTTTTAAATAATGGTTCGGTTCCGGTTCCAAAAAAACTGATGTTTCGATTCAGTTCCTGGTTCCCCCTCGAAAAAAACCAATCCAATCTGAAAACCGATCCGAACTGACCCGTGATATACTAACTTACTAAAAACCCTAACCATATAGATGCTCGTCATATATTTAATCCTTTATTTGCTTTCTCTCTCTTCCAAACCACCCATAGCCTTAACCACCTATTCGGGCAGTGAATCGGCCCTATGGACGAGCAGAGACAGTGGTAATTTTGGGTCTGCACATCTCCAGGTATTGAACCAGTGAATGGGGTCTTCGACTAGTGAATGGAGAAAAACTATTTTATGTATTATGTTCTTTTAAAAAACTAATCAGAATCCAATACATTTGATAGATCTAATAGATTTCTTTGGGTATCCAATCTACCGTATACAACTAGATGTCTCTGGGTATCCAATCTACCATAGACAACCACATGTCTTCAGCCAGATCTATCAAATTAGTTTTTTTAGATCTATCAAATTTCTTTAACCGATTTTAGTTCCAAATCGTGCCTCTGAGGACGAGCTACAATCGAATTGAGCAAATTAATGGGGCCGTGGGGTAGCAGTGCTTAGGGGGGAGTAGGGGGTAAGGGGTTTTGGTTGGGTATTATTGGTGTTGGGATTTAATCTCTGGGAGATTTTTCTTAGAAGATTTATGGTTAATGGATGTGGACAAGTTGAAATGGGTTTTGGCAGATATTGGAACCAATAACCGATCCGAACCAACCCAAGAACCATCGGTTAGGTTTGGTTCGGTACCAAAAAAAATTGGTTCCGGTTCTGATTCCAAAATCCTGGAACCGAACCATCCCAGTTCTGGTTCTAGTTTAGTAGTGAAAATGAACCAATCCGAACTATGTGCACCCCTAGTACGCGCAGATGAGGAGGTTGTTGGCATATGAGTTTGAGTATGTATGGTACCTGGGATAGATGGTGGTGTAGGAGATTACGAAAGGTGAGGTGGAAGTTCCACGATCAGTGTCCCTGAAGTATATGAGGTAAATCAAGGAGATATCTAATGAGGCCAAGGCAATGGAAATAGAAGGTGAGCCCTATATGCATTGCACTGATACGACGAAGGGCTATGACTACCTAGATTTTATTTCCAGTAATTTGATGTCATCGTGAATTTATGATGTGAAGAACATGCCTCCACCTATAGTGGGATTGGGGAGAGGGACCTGCGTACCAATGGCGTTGACTCATAGTATAGGCGGATGGGCAATGACGGCAGTGAAGGAGGTTTCTTTTAACCATATTTTCACCCTTTATTATCACATTCGGGTGGATGGTGGAGATGTGATATCGGTGCCTTATCTCCTTCATACAGAGATAGATAGGTTTACGTTGTTCTTGAGGAGGCTCTTCGGGAAGAAGTACGACCCTCTTGCTTTATTTTCCTTTTTCTCTATTTTCCTCTTCTCATTACTAAACTTCTTTGAACTTGGTGAATTGGTTCTTTTTATATTCTATTCGCATCTCGATGACCTAGCTGCGGTATATTTAGGATTGGATGGCATTCGTGTCGAACTGCGTGATGAAATCAGTCAGTGCTTACTTGGTGCCATCGACTACGTCTAAGGAGAGCTCCGATTTTGAGAGTAGGGGGTCCACCGTACGTTACCCCAAGAAGCGCATTCATCGAGGTGGTTGATTGTGAGAGAGGTTTTGGAGGGTTTGGGTTACGTCCTGATATATCTTTTTTCATTTTTTTTCTTCATGTGCCTGTAGGAAAATGTGATTATTCCAAAAAATTTAAACATAAGAGATGCATTTTTTTGTTTGATCTTGATTTAGTGGCTTACTCTACATGAACTTTAATTTGCTGTTAAAGTTTTTATTACAAAGATAAGATAAAATGAAACAAATAAAAGAGGGACTCAAAGATTAATTTTTCATAAGTAGAAGAAATTTCTATTTCCAAAGTTATGCGAAATAAAAAAGAAAACTCGTATGTTGATTTTTCATAAGCAAAATAAATCTTCATTTTGGAATTTATATATACAAAAGAGGAAAGTAAAGAATTTCCCAAAAGGGGGGTTGCCGATTAGCATATGCCTTGGCCTGCCTATCGGCATAAGGTTCAATTCAAAATCACTTCATTAGCCTTTATTGCACTTCCTATGTACTTCTGGGTACTTTGGGAGTAGAAAATCCAATGGCATCTTGAATGTTTTGTCATTTGTGGATTTTTATAGTATATAAGGAGGCCTTTGGAGATTTTTTTCATCATCACATCCCAATTGCTTTCACGTGCAACTTTTTTCTTCTTCTTCTATAATGGAACTTTCAATGTCTGAGACCTTTTTAGCTTACCTCGAGAGTTTAGAGGCCATGTGTCTCTATAATGTTAACTACGAAGCTTTCAGCCTGGTCCATGTCTCCTTTTAGCGTAATCGTCCTATAGACTGGTATCCTAAAGACCATGCCTTTTGGTTTGACTTAGATGAGGTTTGTCCCACTTATAAAGAATTTTTCTCGCTGCTAAGTGTCAACACTAGTGTGGCGGAAGCTATGCAAGATTTTTCCCATTCTCTACTGGTGTCATTAGCTAAGTTAGTTCATGTCTCCCATTCAGTAATTCAGTTGTTGGTGCATGGAGGGAACATCGTCCTCCTGGCGATCATGAATTTTGTATGATGGAGGTATTTTACGGATAATGTCTTTACCAGTGTTGTAGCCCTGGGCTTGACTGCCAAACTTCTATTGGTAATGGGCAATCTTATGGCTGGACCTCAGGTAGCCATAATAGCATCATGGATTTCCTACCTCTGTAGTCTAGATGTGGTGATATTAGCAGAGACTCTGAATGGTTCATACACTTTGAAGGAGGGTCGGGTTGTCTTCTTGCTGAGCATACCTTTCATGGATTTTATGTGGTTATTCGAGAGACTGCGTCTGGCGGCCGCTTCTGAGTACCCTTGTCGAGTGTTCCCAACTTTTTTTTCTAAGAATTTCTTCGTCTTCGTCCTATTGATGAAAAACTGGGCAAACTGTCTTTTAGATCATGGGGCTCAATGTCTTTACTGGTCTGTACCGTGTTGGGGGAAGTTGAAACCTATTTTGTAATTGGGGAATTATCAGTACGTGTGATTGGTGGGTCTTAATCAGACCACTTTTTACATTTTATGGAATCTTTTATGCTAAGTAAAGTAGGAGAAAATCATTCGTCCGTACATAACGAACTTATTTTTTATAGAGGACTTGACCGAGTCTTTGAGGATGATATTAGGGCCTTTATGGCAGTGTCGTCGATTGTTTACCCATCCGTCATAATTTGTTGGGGAGGTTGGGTTCATATTAGGGGACTAATTGAACTGGTTGTGGAAGCGAGTGGTTGAGAATATTATGGTTGAGGAGATTGGCTAGAGATGGCTCGTAATGTTCGACACCTTGGAAGATGGTGTTATGGATTCATCCAAGATTATTAAGACCGGTCATCACATGGATCACATATGGAGACATAACTAGGTGTGGGATTATTAGGGGCCTCTAGGGATAGGTAACGATGATGAAGAGGTCCCATCTGGTAGTTGAAATTAAGGTCTTAAGGTATGAGAAATTTATGTTGGTTTTTGAAAGTTTGTGGGAAAGTTATTTTTACTTTTGGTAGCTTTTTGGATTTTTGTATGGAGTTGTTGATGGTGTGGATTTTTATATTTTATGAGGGTTTGAAAGGGAGTGGTTATTTGACTCCCATCACTGATACGGAATGTAATAGTTATATTCCTAATTTTAAGAAAAGAATAATGATTTTGGTGTATTTTTATTGTGTCTTTGATGAATTCCGTATTTCAACTATCTATACCGATTGCTAAGGCATACCTAATCCTTTTGTTTGTTCAAATGATGAGTTAGACCATTGATCTTGGAGGGGGAAAAGAATAGCATTTTTTGAGAGAAAGGAATGCACCCATGTGTGTCTTATGGGCTGCCTACGTACCTCTGTGGGTTTGAAAATTTGTGAGTTTCTCTAGAATGGGGATTTATGAAAGGATAATGTCCTACATAGTTCTGAGTAAAGGGAAAGGAAAAGATATTTTTTTATAATAGAAGGGGGTTGAGATAAGTGGTAGAGTGATAAGAGTTTGGTCAAAGGGTAAAATGTTTTGAAACAGCGCGCTATTTCCTCTCCATTAGGTATGTGAGCATATCATCGCCATTGGATAAGATTTTCTTCACGATGTAGGGGACACTCCAATTGGGCATGAACTTTTCTCTCGGATCCCAGATGGGTTCTATAATTTCCTTGAGGGAAATATCTCCTTCTTGGACACCACGGTCCTTTACCTTTCTATTGAATGTCCGTGCAATTCTGCGATGGTACCCTTATATGTGGTACAGAGCTTTCAATCTCTTTTCGTCTAAGAGCGAGAGTTCATCGTAGCGAATTTGATACCAATCTTCATAACTGAACTTACTTTAAAGCATAACCTATAAATAAGGTACTTCCAATTCGATAAGGAGAACTGCTTCCATGTTGTATGCTAGAGGATAGGGAGTTGCCCAGTGGGTGTTCTAATGGAGGTCTGGTAACCCAAGAGGGCATATAGGATCTAATCGACCTAATTTCTGTAGCTTTATATTATCTTGCTAATGATAGTTATGAGACTTTGTTGGCATCTTCGACAGTCCCATTGGTTTGCGGTTGGTAAGGAGAGGACTTATTCATTTGAATTCCATATTCATCAACTAATTCTATAACTCGTCAGCTAATTCCATATTCGTGGGGAACTGAATAGAGGCAGATGATTTTCTTTTTGATGAACTTGGCCACTTTCTTTGCATTTAATGCCCCGTATGACTCAGCCTCTACTCATTATATGAAGTAGTCAATAGCGACCAGGATGAATCCGTGCCCGTTTTAAGCTTTAGGATTGACCTTTCCTACGATGTATATGCCTCAGGTGGAGAAGGGTCAGGCGGAGGTCATATTGTACAACTCTCAAGGCAAGTGTCGGTGGATGGAAAACTACTAGAATTTGAGGCATCTTCGAACATAAGTTTTGTAACCTTGAACCATAGTAGTCCAGTAGTATCTTTGACGAATAATTTTCTTAGCAAGCATGTAGCCATTCACGTGGGGACCACATTCTCCAATGTGGATTTTATGTATCATATCTTCGATCCCAGCCCTTGCTATGCAATGTAGAAAAGTGCCTTATTGCAGATGATGTACTGGGTATCAAGCATATGAAGAGTATCACGATCTTTCTTATCTGTGTCTTGGGTATACCTACCATGTTTGAGAAGGTGCAAAATGTCATAATACACAATCATGCCATGTTTTTATATTCTTTTGTAATGATCTTGATGTGGTAGCAGTGAGTGGGTGCAACTTGTTACTGAACCAGAAAGGGGGCCATTATTATTTCCTCAGGCATGTCAATTATGGAGGCTAAGGACGCTAGTGAATCGGATAGGCTATTCTTTAAGCGATAATGATAATGAAAGGTGGCATCATTGAATTATGAGGCTAGCTCTTCTCGATGAGCATGGAAGGGTAGGAGCTTCTCGTCTTTAACTTTTTATTTCTTAAGGATTTTCTCGATAATAAGGGTTGAGTCTCCATAGACGTCTATGCGTTTGATTCCTTTCTAGAGGGTGATCTTGATCCTTATGGTCCAGGCCTCGTATTCTATCATATTATTGGTACAAGGGAATTCCAACTTAATGGCAATCGGGGTGTGAGAGTCATCAAGAGAGATTAGGAGTATCCCAATATCATACCGTTTCTTATTGGTAGCTCCGTCAAAGAACATTTGCTATCTGAGGTCCTCATGAGAGGTTCATAGGATGTCCTTGTTCGTGAATTCAGAGATCCAATCTTTAGTTCATTTTATTGGATTAATGGCAAGGTAATCGAAGATGGATCTCCCTTTCATAGCTTTCTTCATGACGTAAAAGATGTCGAACTCAAGTAATAACATTGGCCAGCGAACCACGCAGCTAGACAGAGTGGGCTTATCTAGCAAGTATTTCATGGGAACCATCTAGGACACTAGTTTGATGGGGAATCATGTAATGCCATAGTTTTTGTGTAACCCACACTAAGGAAACAGAAGCCTTCTTCAATGCAATGTAATTCACCTCATAACCGATCATCTTTCGAATCACGTAGTAGATTGCTCTTTCCTTACGAGATTCTTTAATGTAATGGGCTAGTAAATCCCTAATGCAGTGTCAGTGAGAGTTAAGTATAGGAGGAAGGGAAGACCTTGCTACTGAAGCATGAATACCATAGGTTGGGTGAGGTATCATTTGATCTGATCGAAGGATTTTTAGCATTCCTTGTTCTAAACTTTGGTTGAATCCTTCCAAAGAATTTTAAAAATGGTCTCCCAAATAGAAGTTGGTTGGCTGATGAACCGACTGATGTATTATAGCTTACCCAGGAATCCATGCACTTTTTTCTCCGTCTAGGCTGTGGCATCATGAGTATGGATTTCCGTTTGGTGGGGTCTTACTCAATCCTTTTTTCACTGATTATGAGGCCGTGGATTCT
The DNA here is from genome assembly GCA_949130495.1 of Sambucus nigra. Taxonomy (NCBI): domain Eukaryota; kingdom Viridiplantae; phylum Streptophyta; class Magnoliopsida; order Dipsacales; family Adoxaceae; genus Sambucus; species Sambucus nigra. The sequence continues at coordinate 393,607,828 of OX422216.1, forward strand.
TCCTTTGGTGATGCTAAAGACACATTTATGTAGGTTGAGATGCATTTGGTACTGTCGAATCCACTCAAAGAATTTCCTCATGGAAAGAATGACAGTTGCCTGAGTGTTGGTTTTAATAATCATGTTATCGATGTAGACCTCGACTTCTTTGTGGATAAGGTAATGTAGGATGATTGTAACGGACCTTTTATTGGTATCCCTGAAATACTTGGGAAAAAATGGCATGACTTTGTAATAAATGGTTCCCCATGGGGCGATGAAAGAAGTCATCTCTTAATGGTCAGGATGCATCTTAATCTGATTATAACTGATAAAACCATCGACAAACGACTTAAGAGCATGATTGGCAGTCTTGTCTATGATCATATCGATATTAGGTAGAGAGTCATCATCTTGAGAATGTACCTTGTTCAGATATCGATAGTCGATGCACATGCATACTTTCCCTCCTAATTTTGGTATAGGAATGATGTTTGTAGGCCACATAGGGTATTCTAACACGAGAATGAAGCCTACATTTAACTGTTTCACCATTTCTTCTTTGATTTTGAAGGATCATTCTGTTCGAAGCTTCCTTAGTTTTCGCTTGACAGTATTTCTCTCTGAGAAGGTAGGGATCTCATACTAAGATATCTTTGGGTCAATACCGGGCATGTCTTCATAGGACCATGAAAATACATTGAAAAACTCTTTTATAATCTCTTTCAATTGTGACCGCTCTTGATAATCGAGGGTGGACCCTATCCTAATATCGAGCAAATGGCTACTAGAACCGAGATTAATAATAATGGTCTCATCATCATTAGTTTGAACATGGTTATGTTGTTTATTTTTCCTTATTGAGATCAATTAAGAATTGTTCATTTACTAAGTCATCTTTATCCAAAGTTTAATTAGAATCAAGACAATTAATGTAAGGCACAACAAGATACTCAAAATCCTCGTTTATTTCATTAAAAGTGTTTTAATGAAATACAATAGTGAGGACCTTATCAATGGAGGCCTTGTTTACAATTATATCAGAGACAGGAGAAAAAACAATAGGCTTGGACATCTCTTGGAAAGAATGAATGGAAGGATCTTGGCTAACTTAGGCGAGTTGAATCGGAATGGCATGCCAGTTGAGGAGGGGTATTTTAGTAGCGGCAATCTTCTCAAACAAGTCAGATAGCGCATCTTCCTGATGGATCATGCAGAGGTCCATTGATGCTTTATAAATAGTGTGTGATTCAAGTGCAAATCTTTTTCAACAAGTAGTATTCTAGTATGTCCGGAATCATGTTTCCCAGGGATTGAACTCTCATAAGATAATGAATATAGGTAATATGATACTCTCTAAACGTCACCAAATTAAAATATAAAACATTATTTATTATTTGGATTGGTCAGATTAGTGAATCGATACCCTAACATGTGTTAAAGTAAAGGAGAACGAGTAAAATATGAAGATATGATAGATAAAGGGGATTGAAGATCATTCGCCTATCTTGGATTCGCTACAAAGATTATGGAACTTAGTTTAAATTAATTATAATCTATCATAACTAATTAAATCCGAACATCATCCATATAAAGACAAAACTCATGAATGGACGATTAGGGGTTAGTTATCTATGATGCTAGATGGGTTGGGGTTGTAGTAAAGCATCAAATACTACCCTTAGAAGACAAGGGTAGTTAAGAAACTAAGATACTCTAATAACAATACATGAAGTTCCATTAGAACAATTATAAACCAAACCCTAAATATGAAGTTCAAGCATCAAAGGTTGGATCATGATCCCCAACCATAAGACTAGTTACTCATGATAGAAACTAAGGTAAGTATTCAAGACATGCGACTTTCAATGAAACTTTCTCGGGATTCAACCAAACTTCACGACATGCATTCCTCACACTTATAAAAGCTCAAATAAACCGTGCACAACATATATATGATAAAATTAGGGGTTATCCAATAAATGAGCATAGGTTCCAAGAATAACGTGTATGGGAATGCTAGGATGCGCAAACAAATAGGGTTTTACTCAGCTCTAGTGTGTGCCGATCCAATGATTCATCAGCATCACTATCCCCAAAAAATTTAGTTCTTTTAATGGCTTTATCTATTGGAGGTTTCACCTCGTGTTTCTTCCCTTCATCCTAAGTGATGTCATCCTCGAACAACATTTCTTGCCCCAATTTCATCTTCTTGTGAGCACAGTCATACCACAATTCAAGGAACCCATAGAAGGGGAAATTATCACCCTCTAATTCATCATTAAATCCTTCAAAATCATCACCCCAACTAGTGGTGGCGATATCATTCTGCCAAGACTAGTCAACACATGTAACAACTTCTACGACTTTATTATACAAGTCTTCCCACTCAACGGGGAAATAATAAAATGAAGGAACAAACACCCTCGGAACCTTAGGATCATAAGCGACTCGGAGACACTTCATATCTCTCTCTTATAAAGTAACACATCCGACATGATCTGTATGATGTCATCTAAGATCAATTCTTCCACGGGCGCACCCTTTCATCTGACTCTCGAGCCCACTTTTAGGCTTACACAAACAAACCACCGAACCTCTCGCAATTAATACTTATTTATGTGGACAATTGTATCCCAAATGTCTAGAGTTGGTCTAGAACTTTAGGTAATTCAATGCTTCCCACCTTTTAGAGGGTACGTACGGCAATACAGGCTCAAGTGACGAGTGATAGAGCTTGGTCGGTAAATCTTGTAGCATGCAGGAGAAAGGTTGGGAAAACCTTGAGGGGTCTTGGTGAAACTATAGGCATTTGGGTGTTTTTATGGACTTAATTTGGGTAAAGGGGTCAAATTTTTTGTTTTCTTATGGGAAGTTATCAATCTTAGCATGGATCTGAGCTAGGATGGTCATTTGATCTCGTTGAGCATTAGCAACCTGGTCTACATTCTCCATAAATAACTTTTGAAGGGAGATCTCAAACTCGATGGAAGTAGCAAGGGAAGCATTAGAACTTTGGGTTGGTTTGATGGAAGACCAAAGGCAATAGGGAGCCAAGCCAAAATCAAGGTAAGCGATCACACTTGAGAGGAATAATGATTTTTTATTATTTTGAGGGAAAGAGGAATATTTTTGGTATTTTTTTTTTTTAAAAAGGGGAAAATGTGTTTGTTTTTTTAAAGGATAGAGAAAGAAAAATACTCAACATGGTTACTATTATTAGGTTCTACTTGTATTATGTTTGCCTAGGATGCAAGAAAAATGTCGAACGGGACTCGAGTCTAGGGAATAGATAAGGAACATTATGTAAGACACGGTTTGTAAACTCACGATTTGACTGGTTTCTAAACTGGTTTGTACATTATGTAAGACACAGTTTCACTGGTTTCTAGACTCATGGACAAGGTCCTGTTATAATAATGGGCAAAATAGCACAAAAAATTGGGTATAAAGAGTTTTGCATTATAACCCGCAAACTAGGTATAAGTGTCCTAGGGTAGACGCTTATATGAGGTTGATGCATTTGGCGGGTTAATGGAAGGTTTACCACCTTTGGAATGACTTCCATGATATACCTCTTGCCTATAAGGTCAACCATTCATCGATACGTGTGGACAAGTCATTTGATATACCTGAGTGTATGTGAATTGCCTCACAATACACCTCATGGGGGCGATACGTGTGAGAGAAAATTCGATATATTAGACGTACATAAATGAGTTCCCTACTAAATACCTCCCATCGTGAGTTCGGCCAAGCGGTACGATGCATGGAGAACCATTCAATATACATCAAAGGTACGAGTCCAATGTAAGGTTAGAATCATATCGCCTAGGTTAATCGCGTCTCACAGGACCATCACCCATCACGAAGTGACCCCCCTGTATGGGATAGAAGTTTGGTCAATATTGTTATGCACAAGTGATGTAGTGTGTAAGAGTGAATCAATTTTGCTTACTATTTTATGGAGAGTTTCATGTATGTTAAATATATGAAAAGTACTATTATTACGAGGGAGAGTATAAATTAGACAAGTAACATGGGATAAAGGGGGATAATCATGCAATGCAAAACTAGTTAGTATATACTTAAAACATGGAGACTATACAAGGCATGGTGATAGATACAAAGAGTGAGGCATGTGAATACTCAAGTGAGTGAGAAATATATGTGAGGTGAGAGAGTGACGTATGAATAATGTGAGTGAAGAAGCATGTGGATATATAGAAATAAGGGAAATATGGAAGTGTGTGCTAGTAAGAGTAAGCATGGATAATCTACAAGTGGTGTGTGAAATGTGTATAAGTGAGTATGAGGATATATACAAGTAAAAAGAATGTGACAATGAGTGTTAGTGAAGCTAATCATGAATATCTACAAGGGGTGTGCAAAACATGTCTATAATAGTGAGACTATATATGATGTGTGAAGTGAAAATGGTGAATATATACAAGAAAGTAGAGGGTGAAACATGTGACAAGAAGGTGATATATTCACATGGTGAGGAAAGAGCATGGTAGAGATAAAATCATTATAATAATGAGACATATATACAATATGTAAGTATAAGAGTAAGGAGAACATAATAGTGGAGGCATATGTACACATGTAGAAAAGTAGTAGAGCAAAAGCAATAACACCCATGTAAAATCGAGTCTAGTCCTCTAAGATAGTCCCCAGCGGACTTGCCACTGTGGCCATTCGTGTCGAATTCCTCTGGGCATGAGTCGACCCCAAAATTGGGACGGTAGGGAAAATCGAAAAAATCCCCCTCTCCCGCACGCTTGGGAATTCAATAATATGCGAGTCCTCTTTCTACCACTCGCGTTGAATCTTTGAGGGATACCTCAAATATAAATCAGTCTTCGTCAAAATGGGAAAAACACAAAAAAATGGAGTCGCTAGCCAATTTTGCTCAAAACGTACCCGTCTCGATAAAGAGGCATCAAAAGATACTGATGCATACGAAACCAAAGTAATCAAGGGTTCGGGGACTAATTTATAGAATGAGAAAGTGTTAGGCACCCATTATAGCCTTTTGATTTCTCATGGGCTGTGATAATATTCACCTTTTTCACCAAAATATGATTTGTGTGTGCATGTGTGCGGTGTGAATAATAGGAGAATGAAATAATCCGACCCGCGTCACGGGAAAGACGGGGTGGAATCATTCTAAGGAGTTTGAAAAAGAAATAACATAAAAATAAATATAATGTGAGTGTCCATCGATTCACAAGTCACAATAAAGCAGTGAATGTGTATGTCAAGCGAAACAGAATATGTAGGAGTTCGTGGACATGCAAATACTAATAAGTACAAGAAATCATAAAATGAGATGATAGGACTAGAATTCCAGGAATGGTCGGGGATGCCTACGTATCCCAAAGGTCATCAAAGTCCACGTAATTTAATAATACACAAGGGTGGGATTTAACTCATAAATCCTAATTTAAGACTTCCTTTAATTTTCTTTTTTGAAATTGTGAACAAGCGTAAAAAGTGTGAAAAATGAGGAAATCTCAATTTAGAGTTATATAAAAACCCTCTTTTTGGCTTTTTATATTTTATGAAAATAAGATTTATATGTACTAAGTTATAAAAATTAGATTAGTTTTAATGTGAGAGAGTGAAATAAAGATATATTAAAAATGGAAAGAAAAGTAAACAAATACTAATCAAGTGAGTTATAAATGAGTAAGGTAGACCTTATAAAAGAATTTTAATTATGATTTGCAATGGTAGGAGGCTGATTTTTGTATGGTTAATGGTGGTGATGTAAGGATGGAAAGTAAGGTAGAAAGTGGAAGAGAATGATGTAAGGAAAAGGAGAGAATGTATGCAAAAATGGAATTTCAGCGCACTGATTATGAGGGGAATGTTCTGATTCCAAAAAGTGACCTCTTAGGAGTGAGGTCATGTCCTCCTTAAATAGTAAAATTTAGGGTCTTAGAGGATGTTGATCAGCATGGCCCCTCGCGAGCCTATCGGTAAAGCCCCTTCCTTACTCGCCAATGAAAGTACACCTTGCCGATAGGCAATGAGTTTGGGATGATATAGGCATCCTGGAACAGATTTTGCTGGAAAAATGAGCATAAAATGAAAATCGTACTTGATTTTGAGATTTAACTATAGTTAAATGGGGCTCGGAAGCACCCGATGGTATCTGGATGGGGGGATTTCGAAGTACAAATTTTCTTTCATGTGAACTGCGAGGAGGATTCTCACATGGTTTGGACCATTAAAAAAGGTATTCAAAGTCCTATGAGATTTCATTGAGCTTCGCTCAGGTTGGAGAGATGAGGTCAAATGGGGCTCGAAAGTGCTCAGTGACCTCTCAGAGTAAAAATTCACGATCCTGTGAATCGTGAGGCTTATTCTCACATGACATGAACTGTTATAAAGGGTATTTAGATCTCTATGAGATTTCATTGAGCTTCATGCAGGTTGAAGAGTTTATCGAGATCAAATAGGGACCGAAAGCTCCCAATGGCCTCTTGAAGTAAAAAGGCATGTTCGTGCGAACCGTGGGGCCAATTCATGGATGACATGGACAATTGGAAAGGATATTCAAATCCAGATGATATTTCATTGATCTTTTCTGAGTTTGAAGAGTTGACGGGAGTCAAGTGGGGCCTAAAAGGGCTTGGTGGCCTCTAGATCAGGTCTCGGAGTAAAAAGGCACGTTCGTGCGAACCGTGAGTTCTATTCATAATAGAAATGGATGGTTGGAAAGGGGATTTATGGACCTATGAGATTTCATGAGATTCACTTAGGTTGGAGTGTGGAACAACATCAAATGGGGCCCCAAAGTGATCGGTGGACTTAAGATCAGGTCTCGGTGTAGGGCCTAGGGTTTACGGTGGGAGGAAAAGTGTTAAGGAAATAAGGAGGTCCATATAGGGGTACTAGGATGGATTGTCTATAGGGTTTAAGGCTAGTTTTTAGATAATAAATTTTTAAAAGAGTTTTTGAAAGATTTTTAACCTAGGTATTTGCCCGACCTTATTTTTAAGGCATTTGCATAGTTACACAAAACTATGCGCATGGCATCATTTTAAAATCGTGCACACCACTCTGGATCTATTTTGATTTGGCGACTTAATATTTATAATCGTGCGCGCAGAAAATTTTGCAACATGTGCACGTCGTTGTCATATTTTTAAATTTCACTACAAATAGCCTTATTTCCGTCTTTTTATTGATAAGCTTTTTTCCTCATTTCAAAATATCTTATTTGAGGATATTTTTGAGTTTCTGAGGTTATATTTTTCTCTATATACCAAATTTTAAAATTCAATTGAGAGTTTAAATTTTTTTTATCTAGAACAAGATCTACATTTGTGAGGTATTTTTGAGTGAATTGAATTTACAATCTAGCTAAAGTTACATCTACATATGATTTGTTATGATAATATATTCCTTGATCTAAAAGAGGAATAACTTTTAGCTTTTGGATAATTGAAAGTGTGGTGGTGACTTCAAGGATTAAAATGGACTTCTTCGTTTATAGTGTGGAGCTCGAGGTGGATTCTCATTGACTACGGGAGAAAGTTGAAAGGTTCATAAGTAACTACACGATAGAGATTGAGTAAGAGGTAACTTTTTGTCTTTTGTAAATTTGATTTTCAATTTGAAATGAGAAATGGAGTGCGTCGAGGTCTTTTACCCCTTGGTGGGGGTTTTTGCTCATAAACCTGGTCTTGTGCTTGATTGTGTTTAATTTCTACTCCTGTGTACACATTTATCATACACTTCATTTAGATCTAATTTGTATCTTATGAATTTGTATAAAATTAATTTAGGAGTGTTAGAGTTAGACTTTTCTCATTTAGATAACTCAATTCCATCATTGCATCAGTTAATCAAATCCTTTGTATAATCAATTTGTTAGATCTTAGTTGAAACGTTTTGAAATTGCAAATAATTTTATTGAAATTAAAATTTTATTCTCATTATTTCTTCAAACCTATTCACCCCCTAGGTTTGGTGTCGTTGTTTGACTCATGTTAATTGAACATATTCTCAATTGGTATCTAGGCAAGGTTCTGAATTAGGCTTAATGAACTGAGTTAGATCTTGTTTGTGTGTGTATTTATTTGTTTTGTGCTTGTGCATGTGCATGAGTTTCCATGGATATTCTTGAGTATTATGCTTTAGGTGTGTGTATAGAAAATATTCATTCATCATCACGGTCTTCATTAACTAAGAACACTACCCTTACATCAAATGAGTCTATCTTTGAGATTGCACCCAATGAGGATGATGAAAGTGATGAGTAGGAAATGGGTGAACTCAATCCCACGCACAACAAAGTCTTTTGTGAGTCCCTTAAGTTGAAAAAGTCTAACATCAAATTATGGAATAAGATTAAAGTGTTTGAAGAGGGGAGTGTATTAATAAAATAAAATGATGAAATAATTTTTCAACTCAAGTGTGAGTTCAAACGTGTCAATGATCAAAATTCATTTTTGGAAAAAGAAGAAGTCAATTTCTTTGAAATGAAATGTGAGCTTGAAAAGAATTGCAAAATGTTTGAACTAAAAGAAAGAGAGTGTCATAAGGAGGTTATTTCTCTTAAGAATTATTTTTTTAATGTTTTAAAGGTGAAACTTGCTTTAGGGGACAAATATGAAAATATGAGCAAAATGATTTTCAAAAAGTCTATGATGCCAAATGGAATTAAAAGAATCGGATTTTGTTATTTTGATCCTCTTACTAACTCTTAAATAAGTTCATTAAAAGAAATATGATACTAAGATGGTTCTACTCAAGTTGAAATAGAAAAAGTGTTTTCTAAAGTAAAAGAACGTGAGGAGAAGGTCTTGCATATCAAGAGCACTAATGATAAGGTTCATAAATTTATAATGAATTGAAATGTCAATCAACTTAAATCTGTTACAAGACCTCAAAAGCAAGTAAATGAACGAAAAGTTTTTGAAATCTAAGGTCCTTAATTTTGACATCGTTAAAGTCATTTCAAAAGAGAAATAGTTTTTCAAATTCCAATAGAATTACATTTTGCAAGAAGGAACATGAATTTTTCTCCAAAACCATTTCAAATATATAAGTGTTCTTATTGCTTCATAAGAGGACATTTGAGGTCTTTTGCTACAAACTCCAAGGGGATGAGCAAAATCCATATCCTAAATTTTCAAGAAGAAACGAATTCAAGGAATGAACAAGAAACTTCAAAAGGAGTTGAATAAACTGCAAAAGGAAGTTAGTGATTTCAGACAAGAAAATCAAGTGAAGCTAAAATGAATGAGAAAAGAGAGTTGCATGTGTTGTATGGCTTTTGAAAATTTTAAAAATTCGATTTCTTCAAATTCGAATAATTGGTATATTGATAGTGTTTGCTCACGTCACATGACGGGAGAAAAATTATGGTTTACCTCTTTTGAGTGTTTTGATGGTGTCTTGGTTTTGTTTGAAAAAGAAAAAAAAATTGAGAGTGGGCGGAAAGGGAATGGTGAGAATTTTGGATGAGACACACTTCATAATGTTCATTTTATTTAAATGATTAATGTCAACCTCATTAGTATCAATCAACTTTGTGAGGATGATCATTATGTGAATTTCTCCAAGAAAGAATGTTGGTGTTTTAAAGAAATTTGTCAAAAATGGTGAAAATTGTTATATTTTGGTGAATGAATAAAATAATGAGTGTTAAAAATTGAAAAAATATTTTGTTTATAAATGGTTAGAAAACGTGAATTTCATAATTTGATAAATATCGAGTCAAATTCTTTTCAATCCAGCTCAACAAGTGTGGGGAGTATTTTAACCAATGAAATGATATAAATGGTTCAATCCTCTTTGCAAACGAATGAGAAAAAAAACAAGTTTTGAATGAAATGATGTTTATTGATCCAAGTGTTTTGAAAGTGAAAGAAAATGACCAAGATGTTTCCAAATGTCATATAAGTTTGAAGAGACCTTCCCAAACCTATGTTTTCACATTTTATCGTAAAAAGGGCCATTTAAAAGAGTTTTGCTCCAAGTTTTTCAAAATTCAAATAAAGTCAAGAGTTGTTTATAAGAGTCATTCCAAGGTGGTTCGTCATGAAACTTATGTCTGAACTTATTGGCATAGAACCGATCATGTTAAAGATTTTAGTTTCATGATTAGAAATTTTCATGTTTGTTTAAATTCACATGATCACGATTTATTTGATGATTTGAATATTGAGTTGATTATGTTTGTGCCAAAACTCAATGAGTTAAAACGTGAATATGGTATGGATTTTGCAAAGAAAAATGTTTTATGAGAAATGTTGACTATTTTCCACATGGAAGTGAATTTCAAAAAAAAGAATATTTTGTGTTTCTTCTTACAAGCTTGGTTATGAAAATTTTGGGAGAAGTGTGAATTGTGTAAAAATATTTTTTTGAAAAACTAAGTAATTTGAATTTGAAACCACATGTTGTGTCAAGAGTTTCCTCTAAACCCAAGATCCTACTTCAAGGGATGTTTGGACGAAGAGAAGATAATTGGATGTTAGTTTAGGCACCTCACCTCTTATCCATACCGGAGAGGTTCTCCCATATTCTAACACACTCAATTTTATTATAATTTAAATTGAATTATTTATGTGTTAGAATGACAGTTTCATATTTATCGACAGATAAAATAATATTTTTTATCGAGTAGATATTTTTTCTACACGTGCCAAATATTATATTTAAAGTAAATTTTATGTTAAATTTACATTAATCATAGAGAGATCCAAATTTAGTTTTTTTGTTTAAATTAAAAATAAAATTTATCGGGTATAAAGTATATATTCCCAAAAAATAAGTTTAAGGGATAAAAGTTGGATAATACAAAAAACTTAAAATATCTTTCTCAATGTTTGTCCTATTCGGGAAAAAAAAAAGAAGAATTCAAATTGCCCCTTGTTATCTTATAAAAAAAAACCACCCACGAAAAATATAAACAAAATGATTAACCAACCTGTTTCGAGAGAAAGAAAAAAAGAAAACAAAACTCTTTACTCAACCTCCCCTGTTTGTATATGAGCAGTGCTATGAATCATAAATAAGTTTCTCAGAATTTTCCTCATGAATGATAAATTTTTGTGTTCCGATGGGATCATATGACTAGGCAACACTGTTGGAAATTAATAATTAAAGTCCAAAATCAATTTTTAATTTCAAATATATTAAATTCCAAAATTATGAATTTCCAATTTATGTGGTCTTAATAAATAACGAATAATTAATTAGGCACGTGATAAATACAAATATTAAAGGATTGGGATGTTCCTATCAGTTAGTCACTTGACGGTTAGTGGGATTAGTGGGAGACTTGCAATAGAGTCCTATCTTAACTAGGATTTCGACCCTCTTCCCCTTATAAATAGAGGAGACCCACACCATCTAGGGTTATCTCATAATACACTATTTCTGATGTGAGAGAGAAAATCCAAAAGTCCATTTGTTCATATTTTCTCATAAAAAATTATGGGCACATAAGAAGACGGTTCTAGGCAGTTCTCGAAGGGATTCTAAGGAGCAATTATTAGGAGAATTCAAGTCACATTTTTCCAATCAACCACAATGGACAAAAGTTGGTTTTTCGATCAGAGTTATATTGAACAATTAATTATGTGATTGCATGAAGATAAAAACATCATGGATTCATGACAAAACTGTTTTTAAGCATGATGTAACATTATGGTTTATATCTATCTTATGGTAACAAAACAATCTTGATTAACATGTGGTATCGGAGCGTTCAGTTTTATTATCTCATGTTGTCCATGTACAAAAAATTTCTTATAACAGTATTGATCTTTTGCATGTTAGTAATCTGGAATTTTGAGAGTCTAAAAATCTGGAATTTGAAAATCTTGAAATCTGAAATCATACAACTATTCTGAAATTATTATTTTGAAATTTTAAATCCTCATGTCAGTGTGGAATTAAGAACAAAATTGCAGAAAATAATCCTTAATTTTATGATAATTGTCCCATTATTGTAAAGCCTTTTTTCTCGTGTTATTAAAGCCCTAATCTATCCTAAACATGATTCATATGTTTCAAGTCTATTTAAAATTCTGAAAAACACTTATATTAATCTTGATAAGAAAATGAATCTATTTTTAAGATTAATTGAATGAAAATTGTGATTTAAAGTAAGACAGGTTTTGGGTTAGAATTTTTTTTTTATCGTAGTGAAAAGTGTTTTTTCGAAAACTTTGGTATTCGATTGACTTGAAACTTGGTGGGTTGACTGGAAACAGATCAACGATCAAATTTCACCCCATTTGGTTGTGATGTAAGATGTTTTTCGGTGATTCGATTCCGTTAAGGTCCTCAAAATGTCGTTTTTGCCATTTTGGGAAATAATCTTAACGCTTATAAATCTCGACATAAAATTGTTTTTAACGTTTCGCAAAAAGATTTGGTTTTCTGGAGTGTTTTACTTCGTTTCTATGATGAAAACTCATTTTTTCCATTTTTGGTAAAATTCATGTTTATGTGTTTTTCCTATACATGGGCAATTCTATTTTTGAGGCATTAAACCTACTATTCGTATGTTGATGATTACTTGTAGATTACATGTTATTGTTAAAATTAATGTATGATTAACTATATTTATGTAAAGACATGTAAGGAATTGTTCATTTAAGTAAAAGTCAAAGACCAAACACAGGTTGAGACTGTATGTACAAATATTACTATTACATTCATTAAAGTTTATTCTAATGTTCGTTATAAAATTGGATTGAGGCACAACACATGCTAATATCATGATTAAACAATGTTAGAACTATTTTTGTTCAAATGGAATAGTTGACATTCAGTCCATTAATCATGGTATAAAATGTGTAGGCAACAAACACGGATGCCAAAATTATAGGACCATGATAAATGAATTAAAGGGTGGTATATCTTTATAATATGGATATTATGTGATGACTAATATAGATTCCGTGATATTTGGACTATTTAAGAAATCTAACAAAATTTTAACCTATCAACAATTCATTATTCGACCCGTGTAATTATTATTGTGTGTAAAATTTAATTTGTGAACATTGTTATTAATTTGCAGTTCCCCTTAATCTGTATTCGCATGCTCAGTCCTATTCCAAATTTTATGGAACTAATTTTTCTGAATGGAATGAGCAAATTGAGTTCAGCCTAGGGATTCTTGACCTGGACATGGCAATTATGTGTGATGAACCCGCTCCTATTACTAATACCAACAGTGACGATGAAATTGTTGTCCATACATCATGGTCTCGATCCAACAGGTTGGCCCTTATGTTTATGCGAATATGCATTGATGCTACCATTAAGACCTCCTTACCTGAAACTACGAAAGCGAAAGAGTATTTGAACAACATTAAGGAACGCTTTCGCATTGCTGATAAATCACCACTATGAGGTTCGATGGTACTCGAACCATGAACGAGCACATTATAAAGATGACCAATCTGGTTTATAGACTTAGAGTTTTAGGCATGACAGTGGATGAGTCTTTTCTCATCTAATTCGTCCTAAACTCCCTACCTCCTGAGTATGGGCCTTTCCAAATCAATTACAACACTATTAAAGATAAGTGAAATGTAAATAATTGCAAAGCATGTTAGTACAGGAGGAAGGTAGACTCGAGCAACAAAATGGCCATGTGACTAATGGACAGGTGAAAAATCTCAAATTCAAAGGAGTTGGTTTTGAAAATAAGACTGGAAAGAGCATTAAGAAAGGTCCTGGGTCGTCTCATCAAGGTGAACCTTCATCTACTGTGAAGAAGGAAAAGAATGACGAGTGTCACTTCTATAAAAAAAATGGCCATTTCCAGAAGGATTGTTATAAATGAAAGGCATGGTTCGAGAAAAAGGGTAAGCCTTTTATTTATGTTTGTTTCGAAATAAACCTTATTAATGTTCCTTCTAACACTTGGTGGATTGATTATAGTTCTATGTACCATGTTTCTAATTCGATGCAGGGCTTCACTTTGATCCACAAAACAAATACAAATCATCATTTTCTCTACATGGACAATAAAGCGAAGGCTAAAATAGAATCTATTGGAGTCTTTCGCCTGATTTTAATTTGTGGATTTATTTTAAATTTTCAAGAAACTTTTTATGTTCCCTCAGTTTCTAGGAATTTAATTTCTATTTCCAAACTTGCTTTAGACGGGTTTGGATTGAATTTAAGGATAATGGTTTTGGTTTAATTAAAAATTATATCAATGTTGGTTCTGGATTTTTATAAGATGGTTTATATCAATTGAATCTTGAAAAGAATTTTTCTAAAACCCTTATAACCCAGCATCCTAATGTTGGTATGAAACGTACACTTAATGATGAAAAATCTGCTTATTTGTGTCATAAAAAATTGGGGGACATATCCAGGCCAAGAATTGAAAGGATTATTAAAGATGGAATACTCCATAACCTGGATTGGGGAAATTATGATGTATGTGTGGATTGCATTAAAGGAAAAAAGACCAAACATAAAAAGAAAGGAGCCACAAAAAGCACCCAGCTACTTGAAATAATACATACAGACATATGTGGACCTTTTAATATTCCATCCATTGGTGGAGAAGAATATTTCATCACTTTTATAGATGATTTCCATGTTATTTCATTTTGTACTTGTTGCATGATAAATCTCAGTCTATCAATGTTGTTGAAATATACATAAATGAGGTTGAGAGGCAACTATGCAAAAACTGAAAATTATTAGGTCTGGTGGGGGTGGTGAATATTATGGAAGATATGATGAGTCGGGGTAACGCCCCGGCCCATTTGCTAAAAACCTTGAAAAAATAGGTATTTGCTCCCAATACACAATTCCAGGATCACCTTGGCAGAATGGTGTAGCTGAAAGGCGTAATCGTACCCTTGATAAGTATGACTCAATTTCCTACATTTTTGTGGACAAATGCCTTAATGACTGTTGTACACGTGTTAAATCGGGTTCCTAGTAATTCAGTTTCAAATACCCCTTTTGAGCTTTGGAAAGGATGGAAACCCAATTTAAGGTATTTACATGTGTGGGGATGCCCAACGAAAGCAATAATTTATAACTTTTCATTAGGTATCCAGAAAAGTCGAAGGGATATAAATTCTATTGTCTTAATCATACTACTAGAATTATAAAAATTGGAAATGCTAAATTCATTGTAGAAGGTGAAGTCAGTGGGAGTATGAAATAAAGGGAAATAATCATTTAAGAAGTCAGGGTACAAATTCTTATACCCCGAGTTCATAACATACATGTTGTTCCTAATGTAGTTGTTGAGTTGATCATTCGCCCAATCAATAACAATGAACCACAAGTGAATAATCAACCAAGAAAATAACCACATAATGAGACTATAGCCAATGAACCCGTTGAAGCACCACATGAAGTGCCTTTAAGAAGATATTAAAGGGAAAGGAGATCGGCAATTTCGGATGATTAAGTGGTATATCTCAAGAGGATGAATTAACATAACGAATATTAATGATCTAGTTTCTTATGAAAAAACTGTAATTAATGAAGATTCTGATAAATGGATCAATGCCATAAATGAATAAATAAAATCTATGATTGACAACAAAGTTTGGGAGTTAGTCGAATTGCCAGAAAGATAAAAACGAGTTGGGAACAAGTGGATGTTTAAGATAAAAATTGACTCGGAAGGCAATATCGAAAGACATAAAGCTAGACATGTTGCCAAAGGTTTTAATCAACGAGAAGGCATTGATTATAATGAGACCTTCTCTCCAGTTTTAAAGAAGGACTCATTAAGAATCATAATATCGTTGGTGGCTCATTATGATTTAGAGTTGCACTAAATGGATGTAAAAATAGCTTTTCTAAATAGGAGTTTAGAAGAATAAGTCTACATGGCACAACCACAAGGCTTCATAAAGGAAGGAAAGGAACACATGGTCTGTATGTTAAAGAAGTCTATATATGGTCTAAACCAATATTCTCGTCAATGGTACATTAAGTTCGACGATACCATTACATCCTTTGGGTTTAAGGAAAACATTTTTGATCGGTGTATATACATGAAGATCAGTGGGAGCAAGTTTTTATTTTTAGTACTATATGTTGATGACTTGCTTATCGTCAGCAGTGATCTTGGTTTATTACGTGAAACCAATAAATACCTTTCTGAAAACTTTAAAATGAAAGAATTTGGCGAGGCATCCTTTGTGATCGGGATAGAAACATCTTGGGATAGATCATGAGGAACATTGGTATTGTCTCAGAAAGCTTACATGAGCAAAGTTTTAGAAAGATTAAGCATGCAAAGTTTTAATCCCGTTAATGTTCCACTTCAGAAAGGGGATAAGTTCAGCTTAAGTCAATGCCCCATAAGTGATTTAGAAAGTGAGCACATGAAATGCATTCCTTATGCTTCGCTTGTAGGGATCTTGTTATATGCATAAGTCTGCACTAGGCTAGACATCAGTTTTTCAGTTGGTATGTTAGGAAAATATCAAAACAATCTCTATATTTACCGTTGGAAACCTTCAAAGAAAGTGTTGAGGTACCTCCAAGGGACCTAGGATTATAGGCTCACATATAGGAAAGCTGGTCACATTGAGGTGATTAGTTATTCAGACTCAGATTTTGTGGGATTCGTTGACAGTAGGAAGAACACTTCGGGTTATGTTTTCCTTATGGATGGAGGAGCCATTTCTTGGAAAACTGCTAAGCAGAGAATCATTACATCATCTACTATGGAGGATGAATACGTATCTTTCTTCGAAACTACAAATCATGGATTATGGCTGCAAAACTTTATTTTAGGACTTAGAATTATGGGATCGATATCTAAGCCGCTGAAGATTTATTATGATAATGTCGCAGTAGTCTTCTTCTTGAAGAACTATAGGTATACTAATGCATCTAACCATATTGCGATGAAATACCTATTAATGAAAGAAGAGGTTCAGAAACAAAGAGTGTCAATTGATCGCATTAGTACGAGTGATGACATAGCAGATCCTCTTACCAAAATACTATCTCCAAAGAACTTTACGGAACATGTCAAAGATATGGGTCTTGATTTGTTAGGTTATGATTGTTATTTAACTTAGCTGTTTGACACTATCACTTAAAGTCAATAAAAGTGTTTTTGATTTCTGTTATTTTTGTCTTTTGTGAATGCATGCATATGATTATGAATTATTGTTTGACAGAAATAGTCCTTATTCAAAAGGACATTATGAGACCATTATGATACCCAATATTAAAGGCTTAATTGAATGAAACATTGGTGTTGTGGTACATGGAAGGAACCATACTCTAGAATAGCATGGAACCGCCATAACTCGCATCCATGAATCATTTGATTTAGCAAACTATATTTATCAGTTATTATGCACCTTATGGTACCTAATCTAATTATATGAATTATTAAGACCAAGTGGGAGACTGTTGAAAATTAATAATTAAAGTTCAAAATTAATTTTTAATTTCAAATATATTAAATTCCAAAATTATGAATTTCCCATTTATGTGGTCTTAATAAATAACGAATAATTAATTAGGCACGTGATAAATACAAATATTAAAGGATTGGGTTGTTCTTATCTATTAGTCACTTGATGGTTAGTGGGATTATTGGGAGACTTGAAATAGAGTCCTATCTTGACTATAATTTCAGCCATCTTCCCCTTTTAAATAGAGGAGCCCTACACCATCTAGGGTTATATCATAACACACTATTTCTAAGGAGGGAGAGAAAATATGAAATTCCCTTTATTCATAATTTCTCATAAAAAATTATGGGCACATAAGAAGACGGTTATGGGATGCTCTCAAAGGGATTCTAAGAAGTAATTATTAGGAGCATTTATGTCACATTTTTCCAATCAACTACAATGGACAAAGGTTGGTTTTTCGACCATACTTATATTGAATAATTAATTATGTGATTTCCTGAAGATAAAAATATCATCGATTCATGACAAAACTATTTTTAAACATGATGTAACATTATGGTTTATATCTGATTTTATGACAACAAAACACTTAATACTACTCATATCATTATTCCTGGTATCTATACTCCATTTGCTCAACTGAGAAGAAAAAAAGGAAGAATTTGAAACCAACTTCTTGTGATATGGGACCCAAATGGGGTTTATGAAACGAAGCCAAACTCTCCTTCATTTTGACTCTTCTTGTTACTAGTTACGTGCTCTTTTCTTTTTTTTTCTTCAATCTTTTTGTGTTTCATTTCATTCCTCTCATCTAGAACACGAGTTATCAATGACCCAAGGAGTACCATTATACATACACTATGTATTACAAACAATAGACAGTATAAATATGACATTGGTGGCATGGAAGGAACCATGCTCTTGAATTAGTGTGGAACCGCTATGACTCACACTAATGAAGTATTTAGTTAAGGTGCTCGATGATGTTCTGAGATACTTGTGCAACTTTTGTTAATCAATTCGTTATGTATAACCTTATTAGGACAAAGTGGGAAACTCTTAGAATTAATATTTAATTATTTAATAATTACAAAATTCGGCCAAATTTTGTAATCATAAATTAAATTAATTAGTTATTTCTCCTAATTAGTGTGGTCCAAATAAGGGGACGAATTTGAATAAATTAATGTATTAATCTTAAAAAAATTATTATTCCAAAGGTCACGTGACTTTTGGTATATTGTGAGTCCCTTTAACTACTTTGATGGATGGTATATGATGAGTTTAAAGGGAATTTCGGGTCCCCTTCCTAACACATAAAGATATATTTGGTCAAGGAAGGGAAAATCCTGATTTTCCAAATTTTTCATATTTTGGAATTTTGGTTGTTTTCTTAAGAGATTTTGGATCATTTGGAGGAAGAGATAAGAGCTTTAAGAAAGGAACATCAAGGAGCTTTTCTCAAGACACATCAAGGACTACAAACAAATCAAGTCTTCATGGAAAAAGGTATTTTTCCATATAATTTGTAGTTAAAAATGAATTTATGATTCCATGATTATATTAAGATCACATAAAAATTAATTTCATGTTATAAATAATTCTTATTATTTTTACATGTGGTATGAGAGCATTTTTTAAATATTGTCATGCTATCCCTTTATGAAATTCATATGATCATACTACATATAATGATAAACCCAGTTTTTTTTTGCGCACTGTTTGTTTGTCGATTTGTTTATCATGATTAGTAGTATTTTCATGATGATTGTAACACTTATTTGGTTATCATAATGTGAAGTGTTGCATGTTATTTTTTTTAACACTGATTGAGATTTATCATAATAATATGTGTTACATGTTAAATTATGTGAGAAATTGTTCTTATGGAACATATTTGATTTTGTCAAGAACTTGATTGATTTTAATCTGATTTAGAACAGTTTTAAATTTGATTAAAAACTGTTATGTTTGGTTGATTTTAATAAGAACAGTTTTATAAGTTAATTATCATTCTGTTAAAAATTTCTATTCGATTTTCAATCTGTTAAGAATTTTCTGTTTGGTTTTTGTTTTAAAAAAATCTGAATTGAAACTGTCTTGATTAATCTGATTTGTTTAAAACAGTTTTGATCGTTAATCAATCTATTTATAATTGTTTAACATATCTGTTCAAACTCTGTTTAAACATATATGTTGAAAATAGTTTAATTATTTAACAAGATTTGTAGGAATTATTAAAATAGTTGAAAATTCACATAAAATAGTTTAATTTTTTTTAATTCAAATAGAATTTATTGAGATAAGAGAGAATATGCCTCTCAAGTGGCATTACAAAAGATTACAGGCCTATCTAGAAAAAAGAAACATTGGACCATGTAGACTAATAGCCTTCTTTATGAATGAAGGAATGTCTTAAAGATGATGAAATGTATAGAAGCCTTTATGACTGATAGCAAAGGAAGATAAAGCCACAGCTGATTTGTTCAATTATCTAGGGCACAACTTGATTGATGTTTGGAGATATTGAGAAAGGACTTGAATTTCTTTGAAAACTTGATTGTATTGCCAAGGAATACATATGAGATATAAAGAGAGGCCATTAATTATAATATTGGAATCAGTTTCAATTTCAACTTAAGGGATATTAGTTTCTGAACAAAACTTTAGACTTTCCTTAATCACCTAAATTTGAACTTCTATAAGAGAACCTTGTTGTCCATATATGGATGTGGCCCTTAATAGTCTACCTTAATCATCTCTCATTATAGCACCTGCTCCATAACTGTTACTAGCCTCCTCTATTCCAGCATAGTTGAAATTAATACTACCTGAAATAGGAGGGATCCATCTTTTGAAAACTTTATTTCTATCAGGATGCCACTTTAGAGTAATATTAAAAATACTCAAAGTATCCTGACCAAAATCTCTATGACCTCCTTTAAAGATAGCTCTTTGACTATGTTCTGAAATTCTCTGAATAACCTTCTCAATAATGATGAAGTGTTTCATAGGTTTTGATTCAAAATTAGCCTTATTTCTACTTAATCGTATTTCCCAGATAATACTAAGAGGGACAAACCTATAAAACCATTTAGAGAATTCAGAAGAACCTACCTGAAGCTACCATTTTATTATAGATCCATGAATTGTAGTTGGTAACTGAGTGATTCCTAAAACTCCATTGACGTAATTCCACACCTTAAAAGCCACTGGAATAGTTCTGAACAGATGGATCAAGGATTCTATATTAGAATGGCAGCAATGACATCTTAAAGCTAGCCTTATCCCCACTGATTGCACCTTTTCTTTTATTGGAACACACTTGGAAAGCACTTTCCAAACAAAAGCTGAAATATTTGGAGGTATTTTTGGGTGCCAAAATGATTTAAAAGCCAATGAAATTAACTTACAAACTCTAGAAATATCATAAGCATATTGGAAAGAAAAGGCACCATTAACTATCAATCCATGTTCAGTTTTCCTCCACAACTTCTCTAGCTAATTGCATTCTTTTGAAACATTTAGATCCATTGGAGACTTCCATATTCGACTATTTAGCATTCAAAAATTGAGCCCATAGACTTGATCCCTCTTTCAGATTCCAGGCTAGTTTGATATTTGAAGCTGTAATAACTGTATTCAAATTTCTAATACCTAGCCCACCTTCTCCTTTCGGAAAACATATAGATTCCCAGTTTAACTAGTGAAATTTCTTCCCATAATCTTTGTTCACCCCCCAAAAGAAAGAGTTGATCAACTGATTAATGGATTTTAAAATCAGTTTGGGAGGGTTTAAAACCAACAGGACATACAATGGCATAGAAGAGAGAACAGATCGTATAAGAATAATTCTACCTCCCAAAGTTAAGAACTTCGATTGCCAGCTCTAAATTTTAGAAGCAATAGAGTGGACAATAGAATCAAAATATGTAGACTTACTTCTACCTGTAAAGAGAGGGCTACCCAAGTATGTGAGGTGACCACTAACACTTTTGAATCCAGTGACATCTACTACTCTACTCTTTGTGGCTGCTGAAGCTTTAGAGCTAATTTAAAGCAACTTTTGTCTTGACTGATTAACTGACCTGATTCCTGATCATAATAACTCAAGAACCTCATTAACTGCTTCAAACTCCTCTTACTACCATTAGTGAAAATAATCAGATCATCTTCATAGCCTAAATGACTTATCAATGGGCAATTCCTTGGATGAGAAAAATAATTGATTGTGCCATTAGACATTCTGGCATCCAACCCTCTACTGAAAACTTCAGCCATAATAATAAATAATCTTGGGGAAATAGGATCCCCTTGCATAATACCTCTAGAAGGTTGAAAGAAACCCATAGATTGACCATTAATTAAGATAAAGAACCAAGTTGAAGATATGCATCTCCATATTAAATCTATAAAAGTTTCTAAGAATCCAAAAGCTCTAAAATATTTAATAATGAAGATCCAAGAAGCTTTATCATAAGCCTTGGCCATGTCTAGCTTCATAACAACATTACTTCCTGGCACGTTTCTATCCAGTAAATGAAACATCTCCTGAGCCAATAAGATATTATTTTGAATTCATCTCCCCTTCACAAAAGTTGATTGATTCTGTGATATCAAATTTGGAAGAATATGACCTAATCTTGAGTTAATAATCCTGGTGATAACCTTATAACTAAAGTTACATAGACTAATTGGTCTGAAATCTTTGCAAAAGGATGGTCTATTAACTTTAGGAATAAGGCAGATTTGAGTTGAACTCCAAGATTTAGGAATCTCACATCCCACAAAGAAAGATTGAATAGCTTTTGTGAAGTCCTCCTTTATAATCTCCCAACATTTGACATAAAACAAACCATTGTAAGCATCTGATCCAGCAGCACTGTTGAGGTTCATTTCCTTTATCGCCTTCAGAATTTCATTCTCTTCAGGAATGGTAGATAAGTTAAAATTGTTTTCTTCAGAAATGAGCTTTGGAATACTAAGCAACAATTCATTGTCTTCAAGAATCCCGACAGAAAATAAAGAAGAAAATTCACAAAGTGCTTGCAATAAAACAGTTTAATTCGATGCTATAAAACCATTTATATGTAGTTTTGATGTCATTTTAATGGTTATCTAATCCGTTTCAATCAATCTTACCAATTTCAAGCAAGTCGGGAACAAAAAAAAAATCAAAAAGCGCTTGCGGTGAATAGTATTTTTACCCTTGAACTTGCTCCGAATGTGATGAAACTTGGTAGTCTGATTGGAAATGGGACAAAGACCGATGTTCACCACCTTCGATCATGACATAAAAAAAAATTCAGCGATCCGAGATCGTTTAGGCCATCAAAACTCGAAATTTTCCATTTATGGAAATAATCTCGAGGATCATATCTCACTCCAGAAAATTTATTTTATAATTCCGTCAAAAGTTTTGAGTTTCTGGATTAATTTTCTATAGATTCATGCTGCTAACTCATTTTTTTCTATTTTTGACAAAATTTCATGTTTTTATATTATATAAATGTTGCATCCAGAATTGTTTTATAAACCTTATTCTAATAATCCTGTTTTAGTTGAATATTCGTGCCAAACACATGCCAACATATTTCATATACTATGATATTAGACTTGTGTTATTTTAATATTCATATTTTTATAAGTCTCGTGTCAAACACAGGTCAATGATTCATAACAGTGAATATTAAATATATTGGAATTTTTAATATTGATATTTTTATAAGTCTCGTGCCAAACACATGCCGATGATTCATAACATCGAATGTTAAAAATATTTTTTTTAATTTAATATTCATATTTTTATAAGACCCGTGCCAAACACAGGCCAATGATTTATAACATTGAATATTAAATATTATTTTTTTGATATTTTGATTAAAGCGTCTCGTGCCAAACACAGGCAATGACTCATTACGAAAATTATCAACTTTATGTTTATTCTAAAGTGTGTTATTATATAGATTTTATAAACTTTAGAATTATTAATTGAATATTAAATTGTCCAATAATGCGTTTATTAAATCACAATTTTCTGTATTAAAATCCCATTGAAGATAATTTGCTTTTATGGTTTTGTGATTTAATAAATATTAAAGGTTAATTTCTGACACAATTGTTATTATCCTTCCATCAAAATTTGACGATTATATATATTCATTTCCTTGCAAATTTATTTATGTGTGTTAATTTTTAATTAAAGTGAGCATTTTACAGCAAATATTCACCTGTTTTCCCAAGCCTCGACCTTTTCGAAATTTGACGGAACTAATCTGTCGGAATGGTGAGAGTAAATCGAATTTAGCCTTGGTGTTATGTACATTGACATAGCACTTCTTACTAATGAACCCATTGCTATTACTGAACAAAGCAGTGAGGATGATGTGTTAATTTACAATACATACTCCAAATCAAATAGGCTATGTCTGATGTTTATCAGAATGTGCATTGCACTAAATGTAAAGTCCTCCCTACCTGAAACCACCAATGCCAAACAATATCTGACAAGTGTTAAGAAAAGGTTTCGCACTGCTGAGAAATCCCTGGCTGGGAAACTTATGGCCGATTTGACCACTATGCGGTTCGATGGCGATAAGACCATGAACGCACATATTATTGAAATGACCACTATTGTTGCCAGACTAAGGACCTTATGATATTCACTTGACGATTCTTTCTTAGTCCAATTTGTCCTAAATTGCTTGCCTTCTGATTATGGGTCTTTCCAGATTCATTACAATACCATTAAAGATAAATGGAATGTCAATGAACTGCAAGGCATGTTAGTTCAGGAAGAAGGACGTCTTAAGCAGTAAAATGGTAAGGTGCCTAAATTACAAGTGGCAAATGTGATGGCCAAGAAAGGAGCTGGTAAGAAAAAGAAAGGCAAGGGCATAAAGCGCTATCCTGGTCCTTCCAACCAAAAGAAGGAAAAAGCAGTAGTCACATGCCACTTTTGTCATAGGAAGGGGCATTTTCAGAAAGATTGCATAAAGCCTAAAGCTTGGTTTGAAAAGAAAGGTACACATTGTGCTTATGTATATTTTGAATCAAACTTGATTGATGTTCCTTCTAACACATGGTGGATTGATTCGGGTTCTACATGTCATGTTTCAAATAATATGCAGGGTTTCCTATCCATTTGGGAAATAAAGCAAAATGAAGATATTCTTTACATGGGAAATCGGGCCAAAGAAAAAGTTGAAGCTATTGGAGTTTTTCGTTTAAAATTACAATCTGACCTTTATTTGGATCTTGAAGACACTCTTTTTGTACCCACTATTTCAAGAAATTTAATTTTCTTGTCTAAACTCTCAATAAGGGGCTTTTCTTTTCACTTTTAGAATAATGGTTTTACATTATATAAGAATAATTCTGTTTTTGGCTTCGGGTTTTTTGACGAATAGTTTGTTTCAAATTAATCTTGATCCTCATTTTTTGAAATCTTTATTATCTTTGCAAAGTTATATTGGAACTAAACGTCTCTCATTTAACGAGAATTATGCTTACTTGTGGCATACAAGATTAGGACACATATCCAGAGAAAGATTTGAAAGGCTTATTAAAGAGGGAATTATCCCCAATCTGGATTGGTTTGATTTTGGTGTATGTGTGGACTGTATTAAGGTTAAACAGACCAAACATACAAAGAAAGGAGCCACAAGAAGCACCCAGCTTCTTGAAATTATACATACAGATATTTGTGGTCCTTTTTATGTTCCTTCTATTAGCGGAGAAAAATACTTTATCACTTTTATAGATGATTTTTCCCGATATTGCACATTGTATTTGTTAAATGATAAAGCTCAATCTGTTAATGCGGTTGAGGTTTATATTATAGAAGTAGAACAAAAATTGGGCAAAAAGGTAAAAATTATTCGATCGGATAGATGTGGCGAGTTTTATGGACAATATGATGAAACGGGACAACATCCCGGTCCTTTTGCTAAACTCCTTGAACGTTTAGGTATTTGCGCACAATACACCATGCCAAGTTCACCTTGGCAAAATGGTGTCACTGAAAGGCGCAGCCGTACTCTTATTGAAATGGTTACGAGTATGATAAGTATAACTGATTTGCCTATGTTTTTGTGGATGCATGATCTTACGACTGTTGCATATATCTTAAATAGGGTTCCTACTAAGGCAGTTTCAAAAAACTCTTTTTGAACTATGGAAAGGTTGGAAACCCTCTTTAAGTCATTTTCGTGTTTGGGGATGTACAAAATAAGCACGCATTTATAATCCACATGAAAAGAAGTTGGAATCTAGAATGTTAACTTGTTATTTTATTGGGTATCAAGCAAAATCAAAAGGGTATAAGTTTTACTATCCTAACCATACAACAAGAATTATTGAAACCGAAAATGATAAATTCATTGAACATGGTGAAGTTAGTGGGAGCAATGAAGTTCGAAATGTGATTATTCAAGAAATCAAGGAAACTCCTCATCTTCCAAGAATTCTGGATAATCACAATGAGGTTCCTTCTATTCCTATTATTCATACTGATGTTGTTGAATCGATTACTGCTCTGAACAACAATGAAGAACAAATGGATGAACCACGTACTGAACAACCACTAAATGCACCTATTATTGCAACACCACAAAACATAGCTTTAAGAAAATCTCAGAGAAATCGGATATCAGCTATTTTGGATGACTATGTGGTGTGTATTCAAGAAAATGAATTTAACATTGGAGATATTGATGATCCGATCTCTTATGAAAAAGCGGTGTCTAGCATAGATTCTAATAAATGGATTGATGCCATGAATGATGAAATAAAATCTATGGATTTTAATCAATTCTGGGAGTTAGTCGATTTTCTTAAAGGTCATAAAGCAGTCGAGTCTAAGTGTATATATAACACCAAACGTGACTCAAATGGCAATATCGAACGACATAAAGCAAGACTTGTTGTCAAAGGTTTTACTCAAAAAGAAGGCATTGATTATAGTGAAACCTTCTCTCCTGTTTCAAAGAAGAATTTACTTAGAATCATATTAGCACTAGTAGATCATTATGACTTAAAGCTACATCAAATGGATGTTAAAACAGCTTTTCTTAATGGGAGTTTAGAGGAAGAATTCTATATGAAACAACTAAAGGGCTTCATTCAAAAGGGACAGGAACACAAAGTCTGTTTGTTAAAGAAATCCATATATGGACTTAAACAAACTTCTCGTTAATGGTATTTTAAGTTTCATCATACCATTAAATCTTTTGGGTTTAAAGAAAACACTGTTGATCGGTGTATATACCTAAAGACCAGTGGGAGTAAGTTTGTATTTTTGGTCCTATATGTTGATGATTTGTTTATCGCCAGCAGTGATATTGGTTTACTAAAGGACACTAAAAAGTACCTTTCGCAAAACTTTGAAATGACAAATTTGGACGAGGCATCCTTCGTGATCGGGATAGCGATTTATCTTGATCGATCATGTGGATTGATAGGATTGTCTCAAAAGACTTACATTAACAAAGTTTTAAAAAGGTTTAGCATGAAACATTGTAATCCTATTAATGTTCCACTTCTAAAAGGGGAGAAATTTAGTTTAAGTCAATGTCCCCAAACTGAATTGTAAAGGGATCACATGAAAGGTGTGCCATATGCTTCTCTTGTAGGGAATTTATTATATGCACAGGTTTGTCCTCGATCGGATATTAGTTTTGTCATTGGGATGCTGGGCGATATCAAAGTAATCCAGGTGACTTCCATTGGAAGCTGCAAAGAAAATTTTAAGGTACTTATAAGGAACGAAAGACTACATGCTCACTTATAGGAGATCCGATCACCTTGAGGTGATTGGTTATTCAGATTCATATTTTGGAGGATGCCTTGATAGCAGTAAAAGCACTTCGGGCTATATTTACCTTTTAGCAGGAGGGGCCATTTCATGAAAAAGTGATAAACAGAGTGTCATCACTTCTTCAACTATGGAGGCCGAGTTTGTGGCTTGTTTTGAAGCTATAAATCATGGGTTATGGCTGCGAAATTTTATTTTAGGACTTAGTATTATGGCTTCAGTATCTAAGTCGCTGAAGATTTATTGTGATAATGTCGCAACAGTCTTCTTTTCAAAGAATGATAGATCAATTGAACATACCAGTATTGATGATAATATAGTGGATTCTATAACTAAAGGGCTATCTCCGAAGATATTTTTGCAACATGCTAAAGAGATGGGTCTCGAGTAGTTAATTGTGTAATTGCTATTTGCTTAGTTATTTGACATAACTTTTGATATCAATAAAGAGTTTCTGAATTCTAAATTTATGTCTTAATTATATACATGCATGTGAATGACTGAATGTGACAGAAATAGTCTTTTTATAAAGACATTATGAGACCATTATGATGACTCACATATTTATCCTTACTAAATATGACATTGGTGGCGTGGAAGGATCCATGCTCTTGAATTAGTGTGGAACCGCCATGACTCACACTAATGAAGTATTTAGTTAAGGTGCTTGATGATGTTCTAAGATACTTGCGCAACTTTTGGTAATCAATTCGTTATGTATAACCTTATTAGGACCAAGTGGGAAACTGTTAGAATTAATATTTAATTATTTAATAATTAAAAATTTTGGCCAAATTTTGTAATTATAAATTAAATAAATAAATTATTTCTCCTAATTAGTGTTCCAAATAAGGGAACAAATTTGATTAAATTAATGTATTAATCTTAGAAAAATTATTATTCCATAGGTCACATGACTTTTGGTATATTGTGAGTCCCTTTAGCTACTTTGGTGGATGGTAGATGATGAGTTTAAAGGGAATTTATGGTCCCCTTCCACCCTATATATAGTGAACCAATCTCCACCATTTGGTACACAAGAACACACAAAGATATATTTGGGCAAGGAAGGGACAATCCTTATTTTCCAAATTTTTCATATTTTGGAATTCTGGTTGTTTTCTAAAGAGATTCTGGATCATTTGGAGGAAGAGATAAGAGCTTGAAGAAAGGAACATAAGGGAACTTTTCTCAAAGACACATCAAGGACTACAAACAAATCAAGTCTTCATGGGAAAAGGTATTTTTCCATATAATTTGTAGTTAAAAATGAATTTGTGATTGCATGATTATATTAAGATCCTATAAGAATTAATTTCATGTTATAAATAATTCTTATTATTTTTACAATAGTTCCCCACCTTAAATCGGTAGAGTTTATATAGCATATATTAATATATATATATATATATATATATATATATATATAAATAATGCTCTTGTGCGGACTAGTCCGCATTTTAAGAATGCGGACCGGACGTGTGTCACCTAACGGTGTGACTAGAAATTATCGCATAAATTATAGGCACACTTTCTCTCTCTTTTGGGCTCACCGCCAGGTGACATATGTCCAGTCAGCATTCTTAAAATGCGGGCTAGTTCGCACAAGAGCAGGACTATATATATATATATATATATATATACAGTCCTGCTCTTGTGCGGACTAGTCCGCATTTTAATAATGCGGACCGGACATGTGTCACCTGACGGTGAGCCCAGAAAAGAGAGAGAGTGTACCTATAATTTAGGCGATAGTTTCTAAGCGCACCGTTAGATGACACATGTCCGGTCCGCATTCTTAGAATGCGGACTAGTCCGCACAAGGGCATTATATATATATATATATATATATGTGATAGCCCTGCGTGTTGTGTTAGTGGGTGTGAGGGAAGCCCTCTGCTTTCATGGCAGTGCGTGTGTGTTTACATATAAGTATGTATGTGTTGTTTTGAAAACAATATAAGTTGTGTACATAAGTGTGTGTTTTGGGAGAAGAAAGATATATATGTATATATTTAGTGTTTGTGTGTGTGCGTGTATACACACACACACACACACAAATATATATATATATATATATATTGTCCCATATTTTAATAGTGCAGACTGGACATGTGTCACTTGGCGGTGAGCCTAGAAATTATCCACTAAAATATAGGCGCTCTCTCTCTTTTTTGGGCTCATTGTCAGGTGACACATCTCCAGTCCGCACTGTTAAAATGCGTACTGGTACACACAATAGCAATACTATATATATATATATATATATATATATATATATATATATATATATATATATATATATCTGTGTGTGTGTGTGTGTGTGTGTGCGTGTATGTGTGTGGTGACAGTTAAATTCAGCACAAAATAATAAATAAAAGCAATCACCAGAATAAATAAAGAATTGAAAAGAATGATAATCACACACAACGCAGGATGTACGTGGTTTGATATAAAGAATTTTTCGATGTATTTTTCATCGTTGCTTGAAAAGCTCCTCTAATCAAAATCCTCAAATTACCTACAAAATATAACAAATTCAAGTGTAAAGGTAAGAAAGGGTATCAATCCACATCGAGGGGGTAAGATAGAGACAAACTCAATTGTAATTCAATTTTATTTTCTTTTTGTGCCTTTTTTACTTTTTTTAATTTTTTTAGCTTTTCAAATATTAAAACAATTTTCATGGGTGAGGATGTAAAATAAGACTAAATTAAATTAAAGATCTAAACAACTAACTAAAAAGTGACTAAAAAAATGAACAAAATCTAACACTAAAATAAGAGATAAAGTGAGGTAAATAAATTTGAGAACAATCAAGCAGTGGGATTACACCACAAATTTTAGCTATTCTAATTAATTAATTTAATTAATTGAATTCTCCCAAATTAATATCAAACTTACAAATCAACTCTCGTTGCAAATGTAATTTTAATAGTAATCTTTAGAAAATTAAGTTTAATACCCCACAACTCTAGAAAAATAGATATATACTCATTTTAATTAATCACCCGCTAGGATCGATCAATTAAAATTTATTTAAATGTTAGGAAATAAATTTAGAGTTGAAATTCAAGTAATAATAACCCACTTAAGAAACCCCTATCTCTAGTAAAATTTAAAATGAGTATTATAACTAGACTTTCGATTTTCTCTCGAAAATCATTTACCCACTCTCAAGGCGTAAATTTAAGGGTGAGGGATCAAAATTAATATTCAAAGGGAATTTTCAAGTAATCAACTTAATTAAACTAAAATAACATCAAATAAGGGTTTCCCCCACCCCTTGAAAGGGGATTTATCCTAACATGGTATGAAATTTGACAAATTAATAATCAAAGGCCTAAAATAAATGAGAAGAGAAAAGAACAATCAAACCCAATCTTTTGACGCTTAATTGAACTTCAATCCATGAGTTGAAATCAACATCCCTCAATTTGAATGATCCAAACAAAAATACATCACAAACTTCACTCAAATTAATTCTCACAACAATTTATTTTTCCCTCGCTATAAAAAAATTATAATCTAAAACCTACACTAAAATGGTATTTTCTCTCTCTACAATTCTCTCTACAAAATTTATCTTCCTTCAAATGGGGCCTTCATCTTCTTTTTATAATATGTATGGAGCATGGGGGTAATTTGGGTAGGTTTAATGTGCTTGGAAATGGTGTGTGTACACATGAGGTAAGAGAGGTGTGAGGTTATGTGGGTGAGGGGATTGGAATAAAACAAAACAGATTTAGTTAAGGGTTATTTTTGGAAATGGTTTAAAGTTGGTAGTTGGGGGGCATTTAGGGTAAAAGGGGACAAGTGGGTTATATGGCATGTGGGGTTAATGAGGTTTTTTTTTTTTTTTGGCTTTGGTTGGTTGTTTAGCAGATGGAAGAAGTTGTGGGTTTCATTCAAATGACTTTGAAGGGGGTTGGAACCGGTTAGTGGTAGGGGTTGGATTGACAGAGATGGGGGAAGGCAGGTCCGACGACTGGGGGTTTCGGGCTGGCAGTTTGGGTTCCGAGTTCAGAGGTGCGAAGTCACCGGGTAATCAGCGGGTTAGGTTGGAGGGTCGGAGGGTCGTGGGTTGACTTGGGCGGTGCTGGGGTTGGAATGGAGGGGTTTCTGACGGTAGAGGCTAGAGCAGGTAAGTGTGTCGGGTTTGTGGTTGGTGGGTAGGGGTTGCCGGCGGGGCTGGCAGGGGATTCAGGTATGGGAAGCTGGTAGAGAGAGATGGGTTGCTGAGTTTTTGGTGAGGTGAGAGAGATAAGGTGGGGATGGGTTTGCTTGTTTTGAGTTGGTAATGGTGGATAGAGAGGAGAGAGAATGTGGGGGGGGGGGGGGGGGTTGAGGTTGAAGAAGAAGGGGATGGGGTATGTTAATGGAGTTTGGAGAGAGGATAGAGTGTGAGAGATGGGTTTGGGGAAGATGATGATAGAGGTGATAAGGTGTCTGAGGGTATTGGAGAGTAAGTGTGTGGTTGGGGGGTTTGTGTGTATGTGAGGCATAGGATAGTGTGGTGTGAGTGAGTGTTTGTGTGTTAATTTGTGACCCTAAAATAACACAACTAAAACTAATAAAAATAAAAATAAAAAACAAAATCTAACTAAAAATAAAACAAGCTAAAAACAATAAAAATAAAAAATATTAAAAATAAAAAAATAAAATCCTAAGCTTATATAGAAACTAAAATAAATCAAAAGAAATAAAAACTTAAAATCTAAATGAAAACTAAAGTCCTAAAAAAATATAAAATCTAATAAACTCCTAAAAACTAATCCTAATAAAACTAAAAACTAATAAAAATCAAAATATAATAAAATTATAAAAATAAAATAGAAAAATAGAAAATAAACCTAAACAAATCTAAAATAAGACCTAAAAATAAAATGACATAAACTAAAAATCTAAAAAACTATTAAAAAGGACAAACAAAACACACACATGGTTTGGGGTAGGTTTAGGCTAGGCTTAGGCTCGGGTAAGCTTACGGGGGAGGGAATTCGCTCCATTCAACGCGTATTTGCCTTGATATAAAGATTTTGACACCGCAAACGGACATTTGACCTACAAGATAAACATTAAAGCGCATTAGACCCAAATTGTCGAGAATTAGCAACTAAAATACATCTATTCGGGGTATAAATTGTACAATTTTGGGTGCTTATCGCACCACCCCCAAACAGAGCGTTGCTAGTCCTCGAGCAATAAGATAGAGAGAAACAGAAATATAAGAAACCAAAAATGTACAACTTTCGCGGGCACTTGCGATTGCACTTAGCACGTGCAACAAGACTTTAAACCTATAGGTTGCCCTACAGGACGAGTTGTGTCTCGTGAGGGTTTTCAAGGAATATACCCACAAAATTCTTATTTGCAAAAATTTATTGAAGGGCAGTCAATATCTTATTAGGCATAGAATAATCGTATAATCCATCATGAGATAAATGATTTGAGAAATACAAGCTAGAATGTGTAAAAATATTAAGCTAAGTAAATACTCAAGGCATATCCTCTCTAGAAATCAACATGTGTAGTGTGAGTCAGTCAAAACGGGTCGAGTATCATACTAGTAATTCCTAGATTGCCTTTTCGGAATCAACGCTTCAACTTTAAATCTCACGAATATATCTCTCTCAAATGAACTCTCGATATTAGGGTCAGTATATCGCTCTTATGTGTGAGGAGGTGAGTAGATGTAAGCAAGTTCAAACGTCTCACACACAAATAAGAAAAAACGAACAATTAGAAAGAAAAATGATCTCATGAAAGATATGCTAATCACTATACTGAGAACGTCGAGTTATTCACCACGTTGACTTTCATTTTCCCGAATACCTAGGCGAACATGTATGATAATGGGTGAGGGGGAAATAAAATGAGAAGGATGGGATATGAGGTTGGATGGTGATGAGTGGATGAATGATGAGTGATGGATGTGTGAGAAGATGGGTGGATATGTGAGAAGAGTGTTCTATACATGAAGAACCAATGTCTTTATTTAACAAGGACTAAACTACTAACTACAAACTCTCTTTCTTTTCTTTTCTCTCTCTTTTTTTTCTTTTTCTCTATATTCTTTTTTTTCTTTTTTTTATTTATGCTATTTTTGCTATATTTTTTTTTCTTTTTTTTCTTTCTTGTTTTTCTCTCTCTTTTCAAACCAACACTGAAGACATTTAACATTTGAAATAAACACTCTTTTTCTCAAAAATGATGGATGAAATATAAATGGAGATGATAGGTGGGGGTGTGGGGAATATGGAAAAGCATGGGAATGTAATGGGTGAGTGAATGGAAATTTGATATGGAAAAGTGGTAGATGAATGAATGAAAACCTAGTATTCGGGACAAATTTCAAGACACGCGTTTCTTAGAACTCAAAAAAGATGTCATTCTTAGTGATCAAGCCAAAACTTTATGAAAAATAATGAGATCATACAACGATTTAAGTGCGGACCCAAAGGAAGTTGAATCAACTTGTGACTCGGAGAGTATGTAAAGCTCTCAGAAAGGTAAAAGGAACGAATCTCACAAGCTAAAGTCTCTACTAGTGATCCTTAAGATTTTCTTGGGAATTATAGTTCTCTTCAACTCTAAACCGTAGTGACATGATAAGTGTGAAAATTTTGTTGAGTCTAGAAATTCATGGTGCAACATCCCTTGTTACGTATTACATAAACTATTTAGAAAAAAAATATTCTCTAGCTTGATTCCTAGACTTAAAAGGTGGATGATTGAAAATTCACATCAATAAATGAGATGAAAGAAACTGCACGAAATTTTTAAAAATCAGGTTTAAAAATCAAAAAAATTTCAAAAGAAGTACGATTTTAATAAAATTCCCCACCTCCAAACAAAAAGGAACATCGTCGTCGATGTTAGGTAAAATGAATTTTGAAATTGAGAGCATAAGGTAGGAAAGAGATTACCAAAATCAACCGCTAATGAAATGGACAGAGGTAGCCAAGAATAAACCTGAATAAGTGATAAGAGACAAATGTGTACAAGCCTATAAACATGGCTAAACATAGGGTGATGTGAAACACCACCCCCAAACAGGATGAAACTAGTAAAAGAAATGCGGGTTGCCTCCCGGTAGCGCTAAGTTTAATGTCTTCAGCCAGACCGATGAAATCGCACCCTAAGGATAGGATCTATGATGGCGCAGGGCGGCAGAAAAATGGGTGATGAGAATCACCCCCAAACAAGACTGAAGCATCAGTCTTGTCGGATCAGGGCTAAGAATGGACAATGCACTTGTATAGAAAAATGCATCACGCGATGCAAAGGATCGGTGGACCAAAGGCGGGTGGGT
The DNA here is from genome assembly GCA_949130495.1 of Sambucus nigra. Classification (NCBI taxonomy): domain Eukaryota; kingdom Viridiplantae; phylum Streptophyta; class Magnoliopsida; order Dipsacales; family Adoxaceae; genus Sambucus; species Sambucus nigra. Next base: position 393,642,347 of record OX422216.1, read on the forward strand.
ATTAGGGTAAAGGTGAGGGTGAATAGGTACCGGTCATGGGCCTTATTGAGCCGGAAGGTTAGGGAAACTAGGGCCCTATAAGAATGGTGCTCTAGCTGGTGAGGGAGGCTAAAAGGTGTGTTAATTGGAATAGGGTGGAGCTCATAGAAATCACACGACCGTTCTATGAATGGGCAATGATAATGGTCGCGCCGTGACACGCCAGGGAGCTGTCGATGGGAAAATCAACACCACAAGAGAGTGGTGGACATAGAATAACAAGCTCGGTGTCACGGTGGTAGAGAGTATCACCACAAATACTCTCTTGAATGGTGGAGGATGGTTTGAGGTTAGGATCTAAAAATGTACATGGAAACATGAACTGTGTAAAATCAAGATCCAAACTAGGTGGTGGGGTAGAAGGGACAATGGGTGGGTCGGGTGGGATAAATGGTGGGGAAAGATGATACAACTCAAGCGTGGGAGACACACACTCATTGGGAGGAGTGAAGGAATACTCACAACGGAGTGTGGTTTCTAAATATGGAGTGGTCAAGTTATCTATAAGAGTAGTATCAGGGAATGAGGTGGGTGGGTAAGACGAGGCACCAAGCTCAGAGATAGAGGGGTCACTAGAAATATTGGGCTCAAAGGGAGCCATGCTTGGTGGGACATCATCCATATCCGGATAGGGGGAACTATCACGGATTCTATCTCGAAAAAATGGTGAGCACTCGTAGCCGGAGCTAACCTAAAAGATACGGGCATGTCAGAGACATATACAATTGGGGCATAAGGTAAAAGCTCGGGCATATTTTTGGATTCTATGGGAAAGTGAGTTGGAACCTCAAAGTGGGGTTCATGTGGACATGGTGGGATTGGATCAGGCTCACTATCGAAAGGTAAGTCAACACAATTGTCAATTTGGGGCCCGAATCATGGGATGGTCTGAACTTTGAGATTATCGGGGTGGTAGGGTTAGTTACACTCAAAATTCGTATCACAAGAGGACACAGCATCATCACACTCGGGTGCAATAATGGGTGGATGTATGGGAATGTTCGAATCTCGCTCACACTCAAATTCATTTAAACGTTGTTCAAGCTGTTGGAGAGCTTCAGTTTGAATTTGAGTGGATTGCTCTTGCTCTAGTATGAACTTTTGCAAGAGGCTTTCGAGAGTGGATGTGGATGAAGGTGGTGGAGTGATGGTTGGTGGTGGTGGTTGAGGTGCACACAACCCGCTATGATCATGACTATATGGAGAATACTAAAAGGAAGTGTGTGGAGCAGGGTCAAGTGCATCATACACGAAAGGATCACTTTCGTGATGGACAAATTGTTGATACTCACGGGGTGCGTAGTGAGGGAACTGATCGTGAATAGGTGCACACGGTTTCCATAATGACTGTTGGAACGTGTGAGGATCCACAATATAGGGTTGGGATTTGTATTGCGTGGGAGGTTGATCAGGCCTCCATGAATAGTGAGGGTACTCACACAACTCGGGATTAGGTATATCGGGATAATAGGCCGAGGTGGGTTCCGAAACAGTCATATGGATACACATGTCCCATCGTGGGTTCATAGGGATATGAAAAGTACGGACACTCATGGGACCAGTGATCGGAATAGGAACAATGGGTGCACAACAAAGGATGAGACACGTCGACACTTGACACCGAGGGTGATGGAAAATGAGGTGCGTGCATGGACAGGTCGAGAGTATCAAGGGCACTCGTGAGAGAGGTGAAACCACTAAAAAATCATAAAGAGACGACTCAGGATCACTCTCTCACTTGTCACATGTCAATGGAAAATTACCAAAGTAGTCCCGTAAAGGACGTTCTTCGGCCATGTGGAGAGAAATATTTTTTTATTTTTAAATTTTTTCAAAAGGAAAGAAAATATTTTTGGATATTCTAAAAATGAAGGAAGAAAATATTTTTGGATTTTTCGAAAATGAAAGAAAGAAAATATTTTTGGGTTTTTTATTTTTATTTTTATAAAAATGAAAGAAAATATTTTTGGATTTTTTGGAAGAAAAGGTGGGGAAAATTATGGACTCTTGATTTGGATGAACCAACTAAAACCGACTACCGAAAAATGAATTGGACACACATACAAGTTAAGGAGAATTCCTAACTAGCACATAGCCAATTTTTATCTTTAAATTTAGTGAAAGGGATAGTCAAATTTTAATTAAGTTCGCGGGCGATAAAAAATCATGGAAATTATCTTAGTGGTCGCCTTTGAAAATTTTCTCCTATTGGGATACCTAGTTGATTGATTTTAAATTTAGTGATGGCTAAGGTAGCACACAATGGTAAGCGAGTGAGTCGGGTGATGAAATCCCTTCTCGTGAGTGATCGGGTGTAGGTCTTAGTCAATTAATTCATCACACCATTCGAAAATAAATGCGAGAATAAAATCACACAAGAGATCACAAGGCACACAAAAGAATTGACTCGCAAATAGGAGAGGCGGGAGGGTTTGAGAAATATACCTCCCACGATTTTTAGGCCTTGGGGTGCCAAAAATTTTGAGTCGATCGAGGGGAAATTACGCCTATCTCAGTCGACCCCGGGAGTCCTACATACCCAAAGTAGAGAGGCTTATAAATCCTCTCCTTTAGACGCCCTCTCTCTACGTTTTCCGGTTTCCCTATCACGCTTGTCTTCGATTTATTACAAATTTTAAAATAAAAAATAAAATGGTGTCTCTATGCACCGCAATACAAGCCAATGATAAATTCCTAATACAAGCCTTCTAAAAATATAAAAATGGTACAAAAAATAATAAAGTGCAAAAAATAAATGAACAACAAGTTGAAATCCGCTCCTAGTGTTTCACGCTCCCAAGAATGGCAACGGCGCCATTTGGTAAAAAGAACTTTTCGGTGTATTTTTCGTCGTTGCTTGAAAAGATCCTCTAATTAAAATCCTTAAATTACCTACAAAATATAACAAACTCAAGTGTAGAGGTAAGTAAGGGTATCAATCCACATCAAGGGGGTAAGCTAGAGACAAACTCAATTGTAATTTAATTTTATTCTCTTTTTGTGCCTTTTTTACTTTTTCTAATTTTTGTAGCTTTTCAAATATTAAAACATTTTTCAAGGGTGAGGATGTGAAATAAGACTAAACTAAATTAAAGATCTAAACAACTAACTAAAAAGTGACTAAAAAATGAACAAAGTCTAACACTAAAATAAGAGATAAAGTGAGGTAAATAAATTTGAGAACAATCAAGGAGTGGGATTACACCACAAATTTTAGCTATTCTAATTAATTAATTTAATTAATTGAATTCTCCCAAATGAATATCAAACTTACATATCAACTCTCGTTGCAAATGTAATTTTAATAGTAATCTTTTAGAAAATTAAGTTTAATACCCCACAACTCTAGAAAAATATATCTACACTCATTTTAATTAATCTCCCGCTAGGATCGATCAATTAAAATTTATGTAAATCTCAGAAAATAAATTTAGAGTTGAAATTCAAGTAATAATTCCCCACTTAAGAAACCCATATCTCTAGTTCGAATCTAAAATGGGTATTATAACTAGACTTTCGATTTTCTCTCGAAAATCATTTACCCTCTCTCGAGGCGTAAATTTAGTGGTGAGGGATCAAAATTAATATTCAAAGGGAATTTTCAAGTAATCAACTTAATTAAACTAAAATAACATCAAATAAGGGTTTCCCCCACCCCTTGAAAGGGGATTTAGCCTAATATTGGTATGAAATTTGATAAATTAATAATCAAAGGCATAAAATAAATGAGAAGAGAAAAGAACAATCAAACCAAATCTCTTGATGCTTAATTGAACTTCAATCCATGAGTTGAAATCAACATCCCTCAATTTGAATGATCCAAACAAAATTACATCACAAACTTCAATAAAATTAATTCTCATAACAATTTATTTTTCCCTCACTATCTAAAAAATATAAAATAAAAATTCTAATCTAAAGCCTACACTAAAATGGTATTTTCTCTCTCTATAATTCTCTCTACAAAATTGATCTTCCTTCAAATAGGGTCTACATCTTCTTTTTGTAATAGGTATGGAGCGTGGGGGTAATTTGGGTAGGTTTAATGTGCTTGGAAATGGGGTGTGTACACATGAGGTAAGAGAGGTGTGAGGTCATGTGGGTGAGGGGATTGGAATAAAACAAATCAGATTTAGTTAAGGGTTATTTTTTAAAATGGTTTAAAGTTGGTAGTTGGGGGGCATTTTGGGTAAAAGGGGACAAGTGGGTTATATGGCATGTGGGGTTAATGAGGTTTTATTTTATTTTATTTTTGGCTTTACTTGGTTGTTTGGCAGATGGAAGAAGTCGTGGGCTTCATTCAAATGGCTTTGCAGGGGGTGGAACCGGTTAGTGGTAGGGGATGGATCGACAGAGATGGGGGAAGGCAAGTCCGACGATTGGGGGTTACGGCCTGGCAATTTGGTTTTGGGGTTCAGAGGTGCGAGGTCGTCGGTTAATCAGTAGGTCAAGTTGGAGGGTCGAAGGTTCGTGGGTTGACCTAGGTACCGCCGGGGTTAGAACGGACGGGTTTCCGGTGGCAGAGGCTATAGCAGGTAAGTGTGTCGGGTTTGCGGTTGGGGGGTAGGGGTTACCGACGGGGCTGGCAGGGGATTCGGGTATGGGAAGCTGGTAGGGAGTGATGGGTTGCTGAGTTTTTAGTGAGGTGAGAGAGATAAGGTAGGGATGGGTTTGCTTGTTTTGAGTTGGTAATGGTGGATAGATAGGAGAGAGAATGTGGGGGGTTTGAGGTTGAAGAAGAAGGGGATGGGGTATGTTAATGGAGTTTGGAGAGAGCAGAGAGAGTGAGAGCTGGGTTTGGGGAAGATGATGACAGAGGTGATAAGGTGTGTGAGGGTGTAGGAGAGTAAGTGTGTAGTTGGGGGGTTTGTGTGTATGTGAGGTGTAGGATAGTGTGGTGTGAGTGAGTATATGTCTCTGTTAATTTGTGACCCTAAAATAACACAACTAAAATTAATAAAAATAAAAATAAAAAATAAAATCTAACTAAAAATAAAACAAACTAAAAACAATAAAAATAAAAATATTAAAACTAAAAAAATAAAATCCTAAGCTTATATAAAAACTAAAATAAATCAAAAGAAATAAAAACTTAAAATCTAAATGAAAACTAAAGTCCAAAAAAAATATAAAATGTAATAAACTAAAAATAAACTCCTAAAAACTAATCCTAATAAAACTAAAAACTAATAAAAATCAAAATAAAATAAAATATAAAAATAGAAAATAAATCTAAATAAATCTAAAATAAAACGACTCAAACTAAAAAATTTTAAAAATATTAAAAAAGGGCAAACAAAGAAGACACGGGGTTTGGGCTAGGTTTAGGCTCGGATAAGGTTACGGGGGAGGGAATTAGCTCCATTCAATGCGCATTTGCATTGATATATAGATTTTGACACCGCAAACGGACATTTGACCTACAAGATAAACATTAAAGCAAATAAGACCCAAGTTGCCGAGAATTAGCAACAAAAATACATCTATTTGGGGTATAAATTGTACAGTTTTGGGTGCTTATCATGGTTCTGCAAAAGGCCTACATCCACGGTGGTTCTCTCTGTATATTATTTCTCTTTACTCTGGTGTGTGTTTTATAGAAAATAATGCATGCCCTTTGCCCCGGACGGAGGGTTTATTATATACATGTTATTTCAGAGAGTGGTGGAATGGGACTCCCCCACGTTAGCCCACAATCCCTAAAGTATCTCTGAAGAGAGATTTTAGGAACTGACTGGGTCAAAACTAAATTGGTTGAGGCGCGGGGCCTTTAGACTTTGGGGCGTGTTTAATTGGGCTTCTCGTCTGGGCCAAAGTGACAAATCGAGGTACCCACAATTGCCCCTAAAAATTTTGGGTCACAATTTGGGCTCAATAATATTAAATCATTTGTCTTAATGGAATTTCTGTGATTCGTGCAACACTTTTGAACTGAAGCGCCCTTCCTGAACTGACTTAGGCGGCAGAATGCCTGGTTTCTGGTGCATCATGATTAGAAATATTTAAATCATTTTAGAGAGGTCATTCCTTGAATCGTCGCTTTCATATCTCTTCGCATTCTCTCAATTTCTCCAAGCTTTCATTGTAGCTCTTTTTACTCCTAAGTCTCGTCTTCCATTTTCAAGATTTTTTCACATCTTCTCATCGTCCCTACTTATGACTTTGCCTCGTCTTAAGCTGACTCTTACATTGTAAGTTCTTGTCACTTCTTCTTTTTCCTTTTTCTGTTGGAATTACTTCATATCAGCTACTAGGGTTTTTCTTCTCCGATGTCAAAAATAGGCAATAGGTCGATAACTGAATTTAGGAAATACTATAACATTCCAAACTGGGTGGACATTGAATGTGACCCTGTCCCTTGTAATGTCAGAGAAGTTGAGGACGGTCACTGGATTCATATTCTCTTGTTGTCCCAGGGGGGCTTACTTTTCCCCCAAATGATTTGTTTTTGCACTTTTTGGGTTACTTCAATATAGTTCCTGCATAATGCTTGCCCAATGTCTGGAAAATTTTCAATAGTGTGCATAGAATAAATCAGCTTTATGGCACCAATCTAGGGCTTGCTGAAATTTGCTTCTGCTACTCTTTTTCTCGAACAAGCTCTGGTCTTCTTTACCTCAAGGATAGGAGTCATGGGTATTGGTAGTAAATCTACCTGAGTCCCACAAGGATTACTAGCATGAGGGATTTATTGCCAGAAATTGGCAGTCCCCTCCCCATACTGAAGGGTCGAGGTCTGGGAGATTTGTGATTCCCTTTTATGCGTGTGTATGGTTTTTCTCATAACTTTTTCTCTTTATTTTTCAGCAAAGACAAAGAACTCAGAGCCTACTCTTAGCAAGATCTGAGCTGCTGAGATGGTTAAAGCCTGGAAAATCAGGGAACTTTTGGCTAACAGTGATCATCTTTGATCATCGGTGTTCCTTTTAGAGTACAAGAACGTTGGGTCCAGTTTCATTGCGAGGCCTGTGGATAGAATTCCTGATCTAGACATCACTAAAGAGGTTTTCACTGACCCTATCCAAAATGACGAGGAGGAAAGCATCTCTGGTGAGGAGAGCGAGGGTGCTAACGGGGGCAGTGCTGCAGAAAATTCCAGTGAGGAGAGCTCTAGTTGTGAAGAATCTTTCAGCTCGAAAGAGGGTTCAGAAGTTTAAGAGTCTCTAGGGGATTCAAGCAGTTCCAGTGAAGAAGATATGGCTCCTCCCAAGAAGAATTTGATCTGAGATGATGATGATGATGATGATGATGATGTGCTTCTCTCTCACCGATTGAAGAAGAAGAAGAAGAAGTCTGGCAGTAGGGATGTTACTAATGGTTCTCAGTCTGCTGCCCATAAGAAGGAGAAGAAGAGGAAGGAGGATGATCTATCGAGAGAGAGTGAGAGAAAGAAGGAGGAGGAGAGAAAGAGAGCTGAGAAGGAGAGGAAAGAGAGGGAAGAGGAGATAGGGGGTAAGGACAAAGGTGGGGCAAGCTCTGGTGCCTGTATCTACTTTGCCTGAGGGGGCCTCAGTTGACCTTTCTTCTCAGTTGGGTCCTGCGTTGCTCAAAAGAGCAATCTTGCCGACTGATCGTCAGAAGGCGATGGGGAATGACCAGTTAGCCTTGAAGGTGAGTCATAGGCTAGCCTTGGTAAGTTTGCTTTTACTTTTCTATTCTCGTAATATTCTGTTCAATACTTCTCTTGCTGACATTTCTCTTTTCTACAGTTTGTGACCAATTTTGCTATCCTCTACCGCAGCCGCGATGAGCTGGTGAGGAGGAACGCCGAGCTAGAAAAAAAGAATGTTGAGCTAGAGGCCAGTCTGAAGACTGCTAATTTTGCCCAAAAGTATTTCGATCTCGCCCTTACTGAAGCCAATCGAGTAAAGGAGGTGAAGACTAAGGAGCTCAAGGAGTTGAGGCGGTCCTATAACTTGGTCTACTCGAGTAAGCTGGCCATGGTGGAGAAGAATGAAGTGCTGGCGGGGAAGGTGGAATCTGAGGCTGCCACCCTTAAGGAAATCTTGTACAATGCTGAATGGGCCACTGCATATGAGGATGATGATGTTAAGATTGGCTATATCAGTCGTCTGAACTTCAAGAAGGGTTGGAACAAGGCTCTCCTGGCTATCGAGGTGGATATTGACTCCCCACTCTTTGACAAGCACGATCCTGGACCTAAGCCAGTTTTGGATGAGGCATCTGCTGTTAATATCAATGAAGGTGTTCTTATTGTCCAGACTATCGCTGCTGAAGTGCCCCTCAACCAGGGAATGGCGATTGTTCCATTTGAGGGAGGTGCACCTTGAGCTGCTGCAGATAAGGGGAAGCAACCAGCGACCTCAGAGTAGAGTGAGGTTGCCAGCTAGTCCTTCTTAGGGAACGTTTTGTATTTTTTTACTTTTGTTATTCTTTCCTTTTAATGATGTACTGTGAATCCTTTCTTAATGAAATGAAATTTTGTTCCCTTCTGCGTACTGATTTCATTCTTTAATGCTTATATGGTCTGTAGTTGATTGATGTTGATAAGTATATACGTGCTTCTTCTCAACTAGGAAGGATTCTTTGTCCTAATGCTAGTAAAAAAGTTTTCCAAGCCTTTGTAAGGATTTTCAAGTCCCTTAGGTCGAGGAACAAGAGCTTTAAAGACCAGCCGGAGCTTGTTGACAAATTGAAGGATAGGCTTAAGGAAATATAAGACGTTGGCACTTCTATTCAAGAGGAAGTGAATACTCTGAGAGATAAACTTTTGGATGCCTCCGAGATCAATTAAGTCGAAGAAGTTCCTCAATAAGAGAATGAAGCTCTGAGGAGGGAGGTATCGTGACTTAGAGAGCATGCATCGAGCGTTGCCCCTCGAGTTTTGCAGGGTTCCTCTTCATCGACTGGTCCGCGAGCTGGTACAGATGATAGGGGTTCAGTTGGGGAGATTGATGAGCTTTGAGGATATGTTCATCGAGCATACGTGATAACTCTTGAGCTCTAAAGAGATGTTACGCTGCTGAGGCATCTGTTCAAGAAAGGTCCACGGTGAGTGTGGGTTGGTGGTTATGATCAGGGTTGAATAGATGTTTCGACGAGGTTGGCAGAGGTTAAAGAGCTATCCTTTATTAGGTGATGGTTGAATGCTCTCATGGAGATGAAGGTCCTCAGGAACTCAGTACTCTGGTATCGTCATGAGATCTCCCCTTCGACTCTCATGCCTAAACCTTTCAAGAGGGATGACCAGTGGGTCCCCATAGATGCTATCCCCAGGCAGTTACTAGAGACAGTTGCAAATGAAGTCGAGTTGAAATTAGCTCCTCACCCAGACGATGGTCGAAGAGCGCAAGTAGCTAATTACCTTGCTCCGAGGCCTAATCCTCATTAGGATCGATTTAATTCATCCAATGTAACTCTTTGTAAATAAAGTGAAGTAATAAAATAATTATGTTTTGGGCGATTTTCTGACTAAACATGTGTTGTATATTGTCCACTTCATTGATTTCTTATTTTGATTATCTTGGGACTTTCTTAGCCAACTAGAGTCGTATTGCGTGAGTATCCTCCCAGTCCAGTATGCTTATAAGATAGCATTCTGCCCCACTTTACCTTCTAGGTCGTGTCATCACACTCCCTTAGGCCTAAGTGTGGCAATGGCGAGGACACACCTGGTGTTGGATGTTCCATCCGAGTAGTTTTTTTTTAGCCAAACATCATTTGGCGAACCAATTTCGAGTTGGCCGAGCTGCCTAAGGGTCTTCATATATTGCTAGGGGCAATGCTAAGAGGTTTCTCGTGTTAAATGATGAGAACCTGAGGAGGGTAAAACCCTGCTTATATGTGTCAAGAGGAGAGACTCTCACTTAGAAAAGGTGCATAAGTTATAAAGTTTCTGGAAAAAAATCAACACTTCATAGAATGCCACTGCCAAATAATCTTTTATTAATCAGAAAAGAATTTCAAATTTTGACATTGTAATAAAAAATCAAAATAGAAAACTAGAAGTAAAATTTCTTTAAATTGGCTGCGTTCCAAGCTCGAGGTATCTCCCTGCCCTCCAGCATTTCTAAGTGATAGGCTCCTTGCAGGTTGTACCTTATCACCTTGAATGGTCCCTCCTAGTTTGGTCCTAGCTTGCCATCTGATGGTTTTACTGCACTGGCAAGAACTTTCCTTAGGACGTAGTCCCCAACTCAAAATGCCCTTGGATTGACTTTCTTATTGTGGTGATTCGCTAGATGTTGTTGATAGCTTGCTAGGTTCACTAGAGGCAGATCTCTGCGTTCGTCAGCTAGGTCAAGTTCAGCGAGTAATGTTGCATCGTTCTGGACTTGGTCGACCAGGATGGACCTCATGGTGGGGAGGCCATCTTCTAAGGGGATAGTTGCCTCCATACCATATATCAGTGCGAATGGGGTTTCCTCGATTGCTCGCCGGGGGATAGTGCGATAAGCCCAAAGGATATGTGGTAGCTCGCTCACCCATGCCACCTTGGCTCACTCCAAACGCTTCTTCAATCCATCAATCACTATTTTGTTAAAAGCTTCAACTTGTCCGTTTCTCTGGGGGTATGCCACCGAGCTGAAATCGTGCCTGATTTCGTGGTCATTACAGAAACCCTGGAAGAGGCCACTCTCGAACTCGATTCCATTATTAGTGATGATGGTCTTGGGGATCCCGAAGAGGGTGATAATGTTCTTCCATACGAACCTTATCATATTCGCATCTCTGATGTTTGCTAGTGGCTCTGCCTCTATCCATTTGGTAAAGTAGTCCATTACGACCAACAAATACTTGCGATTACTGACAGTGGTAGGGAGAGGTCCCATGATGTCCATTCCCCATTGAGTGAAAGTCCAGGGGATGGTAAGTGATTTTAGGTCGCTGACGGGCTGGTGAACCATTGGAGCATGTAGTTGACATTTTTTGCACTTACGAGCATATATCCCATAATCCTTCTACAAGTACGGCCACAAGTAGCCTTCCTTCATTTATCTGAAGGCTAGCGACCTGCCCCCAATATGACTTCAATATATTACCTCATGGAGCTTGTGCAAAACTTGCTCGAATGCATTGGAGGTAAGGACCGATGAAAGACCTCTTATACAGTTTGCCTTCAGGAGATAAGTGAAAGCGAGCAACTTTGACTCTTATCTGATGTGCAACCTTTTTATCGTCTGGTAGGACACTATCTTTCAAATAATCCTTAGGGGATCCATCCAACTGGGGGCTGGTTCAATCTGAAGAATATGACATGCGCATCGCTCTGGTTAATGCTCGACTGAGAGAGGAAGTCGATCAGAATTGTTCTCTTTAAGTCAGAATTGATCGCTAAGCTTAAGGTCGCTAGGGCGTCAGCATGACTGTTTTGTCCTCTAGGAAACTGTTGTACACTGACTTGTTCAAATTTGGAAATTAACTTCTTCGCTGTGGCGAGGTAGGCAGCCATTATTTCATCCTTCGCGTTGAAGTCTCCACTTATTTGATTGGAGACCAGTTATGAGTCGTTGAACACCTGGAGTTGCTTTGCACCCAACACCTGTGCCTTCTCCAGGCCTGCTATCAATGCTTCATACTCTGCCTCATTATTGGAGGCTTTAAATCCAAGCCTAATTCCTTGCTCGAGGATTGTATCTTCTGGGGTAACCAGTATAATGCCCATTCCTGTCCCTTTGGAGTTGGAGGCTCCGTCAATGAACAGTCATCAAACTCCTTGCATTGAGTGATCTTCCCTCTGACCAACGGATTGAAGTTGGTTGTGAGGATGTTCTCCTATAAATTCCGCGATGAATTCGGCGAGGACCTGGACCTTGATTGCATTCCTTGGCTGAAATTGAATATCAAATCTCCTGAGCTCGACTGACCACTTAGTTAGTCTGCCGGACAGATCTACTTTTCGCAGGACTACTTTAAGGGGGTGAGATGTAAGGATGGTGATAGAATGAGCTTCGAAGTAGTGCTTCAATTTCCTAGAGGCTATCACGAGTGCAAAGGCGAGCTTCTCCAATGGTAAGTATCGATGTTCGGCGTCCAAGAGGGTTTTCCTTGCGTAGTAGACTGGGTGCTGGATTCTTATTCTTTCACATACCAGTGCAGAACTAACAGTGTGACTGGAAACTGTAAGGTATAGGTACAGATAATCATTCTCTCGAGGTATTACGAGCAAGGGTGGTGTGCTGAGATAAGCTTTGATTTCCTCTAATGCTTTTGAGCAATCCTGGTTCCACTCCACAGTTTTTCTTTTCTTCAATAGCTAGAAGAATGGCTGGCACTTCTCGGATGACTTCGAGATGAACCGATTCAAGGCAGCGAGCATGCCTATGAGATTTTGCACGTCTCTTATCGTACAAGGGGCCTACACCCTATTAATTGTGTTAATCTGGTCCGGTTTGGCTTCGATGCCTCTCTCACTAACCAAGTACCCAAGAATTTTTCCTGACTGGACACCGAAGGAACACTTACTTGTGCTGAGCTTCATTCAGTATTTCTTGAGGATTTTGAAGGTCCTTGATAGGTTTGAGAGGATGTCTTCTTTATGCCTACTCTTAATGAGCATATCATCGATGTAGACCTCCAAAGTATCTCCCATTTTGTCTTTAAACATTTTGGTGACAATCCGCTAGTAGGTTGCTCCTGCATTTTTAGCCCAAAGGGCATAACTTTGTAACAATATAATCCGATAGTGGTGATGAACGTTGTCTTGATCTGGTACGTATAGGGGGATCTGGTGGTACCCAAAGTATGTGTCCAGGAACTCATTCGTTCATGAGCTGCCATGGCGTCCACCAACTGATTGATCTTCGGGAGAGGGAAACTATCCTTAGGGCACGCCCTATTAAGGTCAGTGAAGTCAATACAAACTCTCCATTTTCCATTGATCTTTGGAACCATTACTGGGTTGGACAGCCATTTAGGGAATTGAACTTCCTGTCTAGATCCTACATCCATTAGCTTCTCCACTTCTCTCTCCATAGCCTTGGCCTTCTCAGGTGCAGTTCACCGTACTTTCTGTGCGATCAGCTTAAAATCATGGTCAATGTGCAACCGATGACAAACCACGCTGGGATCAATCTCGGGCATCTCGTAGGGTTCCCACGTGAAAATGTCCAAGTTGTTTCGCAAAAGTGTTGTCAACTCATTATTCTCTCGATTTGAGAGAGAGGCTCTGATCAAGAACATCATATCTTCCTTACTGCCCCCAGCTATGACCTCCTCCAGGTTCTCCACGACCCGCTCAGAGGGAAGGAGCATGGTATCCTCCACTCCAAGTCTTTCATATTTTAGGTGCTATTTGGAAGGCATCAAACCTCCCTATTCTTCATCTTTCTCCTTGGCCTTCTCGACTTTCTTCTCCAGCTTTGGGCGAATGGCTACTATAAAGCACTTTCTTGCCATCGCCTGATCTCTATGGATCTCCATTACTCCTCGCTCAGTCACATATTTGAGTTTTCGGTGGTAGGTGGAGGGGACGGCCTTCATCGCATGTAGCCATCCTCTGCCAAGGATGGCCTGGTAGGGCGAGTCAATGTCAATAACCAAAAACTCGATCATCTTAGAGATGCTTCCTGCCTTTACTGGCAGTATAATCTTTCCCAGAGCAATGGTCACTTTACTAGCGAAGCTTACTAGAGGGACAGTTGCCTCCTTTAAGTTGGCTACGCCTAACATCAACTTTCAAAATAGATCGAGATACATTACTTTGAATGAGCTACCAAGGTCGATAAGTAACTTGTCGACATCGTACTTAGCTATCCTGAGTGTAATGATCAAGGCATCGTGATGTGGGGTCCTTACTCCCACCAAATCTTCATCTGTGAACATAATGTGTTTGTTGTAGTCGACATCATCTGCTCGTCGATGCTTCCCTACATGTGTTTTAGCTGGATCGATTTGAAAATCTTGCATTACTGCTGTAAGCTTTTTAACTTCCATCCGAGTTAAGTTTAATTAAACCTGCTTTATGTCCGATGCCCTATGAATTACTGTGAACTCATGGCCATCATCCTTCTTGAGCACGTTATCGACCCTTATGTCTCTGTTGGCAGCGACCTTCTCTGCCTTCTTCTCCACAAATTCATTAAGGTTCCCAGTCTGGGATAATTCTTCAAGGTGAGACTTGAGGACTTTGCAATGCTCAGTTTTGTGCCCGCCTTCCTTGTGAAAAGCGCATCTTAATGCGTTGTTCCTCTTTGAGGGATCTCCTCCCATCTTTTTGGGCCACTTAACAAACGGCTCGTCCTTGATCTTTTCTAGGATCTTGTAGTTGGTTCTTTAAAGACTGTTCACTACCTGTAATGCTTTTGAAGCATCATTTTTGTTCCCACTCTTGGACTCTTACCCCCATTCTTGCCTCCTTTTTTTTGGTTCTCACCTTTATCGTTACCCTTGGCAACGAACTTAGCTCGACCATTCTCCCCTACACTGAGGTGGGTCACATCCTCAATTTTAGTGTATTTCTCGATGCAAGCCATTAGG